>JAGDQP010030057.1:0-10023 GCA_022664845.1 Lepisma saccharinum | reverse complement strand
TTTCGGCAGTAGTGACACCGTGTTCTGGTGTTGATTTCCACAGTAGGTACACATTGTTTTGTTTTTGGCTTTCGGCAGTAGTGACACCGTATCTTGGTGTTGACTTCCACAGTAGGTACACATTGTTTTGTTTTTGGCTTTCGGCAGTAGTGACACCGTGTCCTGGTGTGGGCTTTCAACAGTAGTGACACTGAGTTCAGCTGTTTGTGTGTCACAGTAGGAGCATCGTGTTCCTTTGCTGGCATAGGTCAATATACGTTGCATCGATATTGTATTCGTAGTGTCGCCTTGGTAATGAGACCTAACCTAGTTCAATTGGAGATAAAAGTGACAATCTATACTATAAGGTAAGTAATTCTTTTTTTAATAATTGTAGCAATACATAATATTTTGTTTTCTACTTCAAGTGTTAAAATACATATATTTAGTTGTGCACGATTATATATATATATGATTATATTTTTTATCAAAATATCAAAGAGTGATAAAGTGTTTAAGCTTTCCCATGTACCATATATTTTGTTATGTTGGTTTGAAGTTGAAAGGTACTAATAACCATTATTGGGAAAGTGTTGAAAAGCGAAAGAGACATCAAATACATTGTTATCAGAAATACTGTTTAAGCAAATTGCACATATTGTGATATTTTAACTTTATTAATAGGAAGTATTATAAAGCTAACAGTAATAAACAATCTCCATTTAAATTTAATTCTTTTGTTTTAAGATTTCTATGATAGATAAGTACAATCTTCATCGACGACTGGGGTTATAGTAATCGTAGGTTATATTTATATATATATAATGTAGTCTTTTGTCTTAAGCATAATTTCTTTCAGCGAGCGAGTATTTTATTTAAATGTTCATTGTTGTGAATCAGGCGTATCTTTTTCTCCCTCGTCCTTGTTATTATTCTTAAGTAATTGTCGTTAAAAACTTCCATTACTAAGACGGTAAAACTCGTAATACTCCATAAAATCAGCAATTTATAAGCACCGTAAATCTACTCAGGTTCACAATATTTACTCTTGACTTAATAAAAACACTTGGCATCCAAAAATTTTATCTACACTAGTCGCGAGAAGAACCGTTTATAGAGAAGGAGGCGGTCATAAAATGTGTGGTTTAAAGGTGAGCCTCTGGTCCAATGTTACTCATAAATACTTAGCCATGTCAGATGGTTTAATTCTTGTTTTGCCGATTTTGATGAGTTTGTTTTTATCTTATTTGGTTCCTCTTCCGGAAGGTTAAAATATAACGAACTGTGTTTTGCCCTCATTTAATTGAAGTTTCCACGTCTTACACCATCTTATGAACTTGTTTTTAATTGTTTGTCAATTGGATTTTAGTGAATTGGAAGATCTGGCCGATATCCAGTATGCCGTATAATCTGTAAATAAACCGAGCTGTGTTATAGTTTGAAACGTTTGAGAAGAGGATGGAGTATCATTGGCTTAGCGTTTTAGTGTTATTTTTATCTCTACGTTCGAATAAAGACAACAGAAACATTTCATGTTGATGTTGATTGATCTGTTGGCAATATTTCCTCATTTGCCTCAACGATTTTTATTTTCTGAGTTTTTAAATGGGCTCATATTTATCCCAATTTAAATTGTTTTAAAGAGAAGTTTCAAGTTGTTATTGTTTGATAAGTAATTCTTGTAACTTGTTCTGACATCTGTTGTGTTACAATAGTAACACAGTTCTTACTTTCTCAAAAATGTCGATGGTGCTTTTTCGTTGTAACTGAATTTTTCATTAAGTAATATCATTTCACTCATTGTACTTCAAATGTCAGATCAAAATGTTTCCTTCTGCGAGCATTCTGAAAGATAACATTCTATGCCCCAAGGGTCGAACGATTACTTTTTGTGTTTAGTCAAATGAGACCGATAGTAAAATTATTGCTGTGAACCTTAATACATTTTTAATTTGAGAAAAGAAGCTTCCACAAAGCAGTCAAGACTTACAATATTGAAAATCGTTTTGAAGTGCGTGAATGATTGCTTCATTCTCAGAAATCTTTCGGTATTCATTAATAGTTTCATCAAAACATACAATTAGAACCACTCACTTACCATTTCAGATTTGATAATAAAGTACTAGAATCATTTATGTAAAATTCCATGTTTATTTCCATACATTTCATGGAGTTTCTTCGTCAAACTTAATTTCGAAGAATTTTCAAAACACGTTTAGAGCATTCAAGGTTGACGGCAGAATGTTAAAACCTCAGCGGATTTCCACAGAATCAAATTTTCATATCCAGTTGATATTACTCCACCCGTTTTAAGGAATCGTTAGAGGCCTATATTGCAATTTAGACAATGATAATTCTGATTTGATTCATCCTGTCTCATTATTGATAAAGATTTTGTTTCTATATTTTTAAGACAGTGAAATCCGATCGAGCAGACAAAAGAAAAATGGGGCATTTCATGTTTAATTTATACACCCAAGGTAAACGAATCAAAATTTAGGAACAATTTTCATGTAGAAAATATTTACGGATCCTGAAACTAGAATCAAAATGCTACGGATAGCGTAGGAACAAAAAGAAATAGCTGATGGTATATCTTCCTTCGTACTTTCAAGAGGTTGGTTCCTTCTTCTTTATCTTATTCAATCACCCAATTGTATCCCTCAATACATAATGTCCCAACGAGCTGTGTTTTCTTTCCTGTAGAGTTTTAAGTATTCATCGCTTACTTTCTTCAGCATTTCTTCATCACACATCCTCTATATAATTTATCTTTTTCTTTTATATCAACATTCGAAGGGATAGTTTTCATCACTCTTTCACAGCTATACGAAAGGTTTAATCAAGTTGTACTTAAATCTTTCTTTATTAATTCGTAAACCATTTTATTTTATGAATTACTCTGCTGAATGGCCTTTCATTAGTTGCACGTACTTCTTTTCATTTCTTATTTTATTTAACACGAAATGTTTATCAAAAATATTAATATTTTGTACAATAGAAATGCCTTAACAACTTGTGTGTCGGCAAAAGGTCATAAGTCAATATTTTTCAAGTTTTATTTATTTATTGTTAACACAATAGGTTTGTAGCCCAATTATAGTGTCGATATTCACAATGATTGTTTACAGGCATTTCTATTAGAACAGTATTATATACATATAGGAAGACTTATCTCATATATCAAGTTCAACGTAGTTTCTACACATTTTATTCTGATTTTTGTAATTGATAAGCTCTTTTATGGGTGAGAAAGGTGTAAGTCTAGCAACAAAATAAATCTTCTCAATTGAGATGATATTTAAGTATTAAGTATACTATCGTTAGAACTTTTCACAGACGATTTTGCTCTCTTAAAATATAGGATTTTGACACATGTCCTTTCACCCGTAATCGAGTCATATATTTCCTCTCATACATAAAAGATGAACTCGAAATTTTTTAAGTTTAAAATATTATTTTGTTTTAAGTTCGTCAATCGTGTTGTAATGGCTTCTGGGATTAACTTTGACTGAAAATTGGATCTTTCTTTCTAATGAAACTCTACTTGTCACCAGATATAATCTTAATAACTTCTTCCGGTTGTTTATTTTGTTGTAACTAGAATATGGAAGCACGGTTATAATCCATCCACTTATGTTTCGCAAAAAAATATTTAAATAATTATATACCGTAAATTAATTATTCAATACCAGTGGAAACATATTGGTACATGCCATATTGATACATAGTCGATCACATATTTATAGGTAATCGATGCATTAAGTTATTATAGGTTTGTTAACTGCAAAATCTTTTTTATGTTTTCTCTGAATTACTAACTTATTTTGTTCATAACTTACCATTTGCTAATAATATCCATATTTAGAAAATATAAATAGTTTTAAAATTACAAACTGTAAATGCATCTTTTCCAGAAAAAATTCTATAACTCGCACTGGCATCTGTTGCCCCAGATTAATGAAACTCGAGTGCAGTTTTCCTCAACCGTATATTTTGGTTTAAACCCATTGCGTAGATGGAGCCAAGTGTATTCCAGATTTTCTTTTGAAGAAAAAAGTTAAATATATAAGGTACACATTACACTTTAATGTAGCATCGTGGAAAGAATTTGGCAGAAAGAAGACACTCGGTAAACTATCCGCCTCTATGTCCTTGTAGACTTATCTTGAATCTTCTCTTATAATTAACTTCATCAGGGATACATTTTCCTCCGTCACAACGGTTGAAGGTCTTCCGCTTCTTCCCACATCTTCAAGATAAATTCTACTCCGTTTGAAACCTGGGGACCAGCAAAACACCATGGTACGCTAAGATGCAATGTCTACAAAAGGCTCTGCAACCCATTCAGGCAATTGTACTTCACTGTAACCACATTTGAAATCACATAAAATCATGGCACGAAAATGTTATCTTTCTATCTCCATTATCTGTCTGACAGAACAGAACACCACGACAACTATATAACTCTACTGCTCAAACACAACTTATCTGATTTTCTTGTATTGCCAGGGATGGGATACCAAAAAAGATGCGGATTTCAATTGGCACACAAATGTATCTCCTTCCATGCGCCATTTAACCATGTCCCAAAATTTATCTAAAGTCTATTTGACGAGTCTTGAAAGTAAAGATAAACAACCGCGGCACTGGAAAGCTTATTCAGCTGCCCTATCTGTAATCGGATTGGTTCTTATAACCAGAGGTATTTCCGCCCCCAAACACACGTGTTTTAGCCACGTGTTAGTAGGTCTGAAGAGATTACGGAATTTTACCTCTTCGCTTCTCTTGAACCTTACCTCTGTCAAACTCCCACACGGAGGAACGAATGTCCAATCTACCTCGGAACGGCAGCGAGTCTCGCCTGCTGATGGCAGTGAGAGTGAGTCTCAAAGCTCAAAGGGTAGGAGTGAAACCAATTGGGTAGGAAGACATTATTTTTAATGGTAATATAATTCACGATTTCAAATGTCAAAACTCATCCTAGACAAATATTTTTTGGCTTATCAGAAGTTTACATTGAGTTAAATAACTAATTATTTTTTGTTGACTTATAGCGAATAATGATAAGAATTTTTTTTCTTTGTCTAACTCCGTGACAAGGCACGCAGCAAATCAAAAATTGAGGGGTGGCGCGAGCTCTACTGCTACTTACTCTTAGGTCTCGTGAAATCGGGTTTAGTGACCCGCACATGGTGACATTTTCAGACACTCTAATAGAAAAAATTGTACCAATACATTACGTGTTGAAATGGACTGAATACGCGATGAAGATGACACTTGATATACAGTCATGTACAGAAGTATAGGTACAGCAGGAGAATTTCGGTTTACATATGTATATTTTACAATCCTTACAAGACACAAAATTAGAAATTAACATAATTATACTTCAGTCCTTGATGTAAAATACCACATAAGAAAACCCGAAGTTTAAGCTCTTTATCACTAAAAATAAACGATATTTTTTGTAATGACCCCTACAACTGCGGACATGTGTACAGGCACATCAAATTATATAACTGTTGTTTTCCTCTGACTAGACAATGTACACAATGGTATAACAATTTGTTGACTTAACTAGGGTGTGAATAACTGCCTGGACTCTTCTCTGCATTGAATTAACCAGGCCTTTAGTAATATATGTTCAATATTAACCTCCAGTCTTGAAACAGCGCCTCCTTCAGGTGCTCCTTGCTAGTTATATTGCGTTTACCAACTCTTCTGCCAAGATATGCCATAAATATTCTATGCAACTAAGGTCCGGTAATTGTGGTGGAGTATTTAATTGATGGGAACTGTTGTAGACGGATACCAAAGGAAATTTTCCCACATCGTTTGTATTTGTTGTAATGCTGGAAGTAGAAATCTTTCGACAGGGAAGACAAAATAATTGAACATTGTAAATGAATCACCTCAGGGCAACGAAGACTGTAGATACGTTGATTTATTATCACTGATCTTTTAAAGTGTGAAACATTTTACAGTAATTCTAATAAGATTTAGTGTAACTATTTTGATGGGTTTACAAATAGTGTAGAAACTTTTTCCTCCCAAGTTTCACTCGTTGTTCTTCAAGAACAACACGGAGAGTTAGATGTTTGAAACGTCGCTGGGCAAAATTTGTACACGACTTGCAAAGCCATAAATATGTATACAGTAACGTTTATTGGCTTCAAAGTATAAAAAACTTTGTAAAATAATTAGTTTTTCTAGGATGCTAATTCGCACCACCATTTTAAATTGCTATTTCCAAGGAAATGAGAGCTACGTCTGTAGATATTATTTTATTGTTCATCTTTTTAAAATGGTAAACCTTTACCATATTCAAAGCATAAACTGTGAAGGATTTCTAGTGTTAGTCTGCATTAAAGTTGATTATTAATTCTCATTTACAAATTATGGTCGCATTTTTACTTACACGCATTACATTTTTGGAATTTCGTACTCTACGTATATTTAATTTTATGTTTAGAATAATTGAATCGTACGTTTGAAGAAGGCAACAAATCCAAAAAGCTGTTTTGTGGGAAATTAACAAAAACTGTATAATATGTTTATTATTTATTGAAAGGAAACAATATTGCTACTGAATATTCAAAACGGTCTTCTGATACTTTCGTACTGCTCAGACAGTTTACAAGTATTGTATTTTTTTCCTGTAGAGTTAAAAAATATTGGTGGATTTGTTGCCTTCTTCAAACGTATGGAAAAACGTCTGCTCATTTTTAAGTGCTGAGACGTAAGAATGGAAAAATCGACCAGAAAATGAAGAAAAACGCAAGAGAAACCTTCAAATCAATGTTATTTACAAGAAATGTATGCACAATGAACTCGAAAGTTACAAGTAGGGGGCCTAAGTAATAAATTCAATTTTTTCTCTCGTCTATCCACTGACATAAATTTCGTCCTACAAATGTGCAAAACTGCTTTTTATTCCGTAACAGTGATAGTAATAGTTGCTATATGTAAACATCAGTTAACAATAGCAGTTAGAAATATCAGTGTATGAAAACGTATCTAAATGCGAGTTAGTTATTCCCGTCTGTGAAAAAGAAGTTGAAAACAATATTTTAGATTAACCTAATTACCTGTATCCTGTTACGTGTGCAGTAGAGATATGGACAAAGGTAGTTTAGTTCCTACCATAAATGTTGTAAAACTATTCTATGTAATTATCGGAGCTTGGATTTACTGGTGGAAAAGAATGCGTAACACGATTTAATCAGGAAAGTAGAAAGCGGGGGGTGGGGGGACGCGTAATTGTTTCATGCTGAATTAGTATAATAACTTGCGACTAGCAACAGGAAGAGCTGAGCCATCATCGCGCATGCGCATTATTCTTTAACAGTAAATAGTACTTCCAAACAACTGCTTCCAGTTGGCCATTTAGCGCATTGATAGCATGCGAAAGCTAATGCAAATAACCCTGGATCGAAACCTGGTGCAGTTTTTTTCTTAATGAAAATAACGTTTCTCTTTATATATATAAACGCATTAGGAAATTTAATAAGATTAGTGAACAAACGCATGTGGAGGTTAGATAAGCCAGGTACGGTATTTTTAGATAGATTTCGAAGGTGAAATTTCCGTAAGCAAAAGAAGACAATTTGGATCAAACCTCCCTTAATCGACTCACGAGGGTCCAAAACATTTTTCTCGGGGTTCTCCCGTTTCCTCCAATTTTCTTATCTATGTTCAAATCCCTGGAAGAACCCTATGTCTTTCCGTTATTTCTTCCATAACTATTTTTGTAGCATTTCAAACACCAAAAGGAAACCTAACACTATTCAAATTTGAACCAAATTTTTATATGTTGTTTCTAGGCTTATTAGCTCGGTTTAATTCGTTAATGAGCAAAATCGGTCGCCATCTGGGATCCAAAATGGCCACCGAACCCATTGTTGTATAGAATGCACAGCCTGAACCGCTGAGGCTATGGAAATTAAATTTGGCATAAAGGAACAACATCACTGTTTGATTACGAAAATTTTACCTAATGAGTTCAAAGACGTCATCTTGGATCCAAAATGGCGGAAGCAAGATATCTATTTTCCATATCTATTGAGCTAGAGATACGAAATTTGGCACAAAGGTGTATTGTCACTAGTAGTTCAAAAAATATTACGAAATGGTGAAACAGTCGCCATCTTGTATCCAAAATGGCCGCCGAACCCATTGTTGTATAGAATACACAGCCTTAATGGCTGCAGGTAGAAATATCAAATTTGGTAACCCGGTACATTATCACTTATATGTTACTAAAATATTACATGATGTATCCCAAGACGCCACCTTGGATCCAAAATGGCGGACTTAAAAATCCATAGAGATACGAAATTTGGCACAATGGTGCATTATGATGAGTAGTTTAGAGACATATTGTAACATTTGGGAATAGTCGCCATCTTGGATCCGAATGAAATTTTACTTAAATATGTACCATCACAAGTAGGTCACGACAATATAAGAAAACGTTCAAAAGTCGTCAACTTGGATCCAAAATGACCGCCCCAAAAACCGAATTTCCCAATCATTGAAGGTAGAGAAACGAAATTTTCTATGAAGGTGTATGACCAAGAGTAGGTTACAATAAATAGGGCAAACCTCCCCTTTGGGGGCGCAGCCCCCAGTGGGTGGGTGCAGATGGACTCCGTTGTGGTGTAGTGCTGCAGGGAGATTTTGGTTAAGATAAAGGATGCGCATCCTCTCAAAAGCACTAAAGTTTGGGGGACAGCGCTCCCAGATAAATAAAGCTAGTATATATATACAGATGCTTATCAGAATAATGGAAACACCTGTAGTTGGCAACACGTCAGATGTATGGGTTGGCAGTGGTGTCGTGGCGACCGCAGCGCCGGACTGCTTGTGGTGGTGTGTTAGGTCGGTCTCCATACTACGTCAGGCGTCGTGGAACAGGAGTGTGCAGTGGCTGTCGCAGACGGAGGTAGTGTAAAATGGGAGACCTCTCAGAGTTTCAAAGAGGGCAAATTGTTGGTGCGCGGTTATGTGGAGTGAGTGTAACGGCAGTGGCTAGTGTGTTAGGTGTGTCGCCAGGGACACTGTCGAAGGTGATGACGGCCTACACAACACACGGGAAAACCACATCGGGGAAGCGGAACAGTGGGCGGAAGAAAAGCATCAGTGACAGGGAACGCCGGGTATTAAAGCGCATTGTCACGCGGAACCGTCGTGCCACTACGGCGCAAGTGACGGAGGAACTCAATCAGCACCTCCCCCAACCTGTTTTGACAATCACAGTCCGCCGCGAATTACATGACATGAACTTACGGGGTCGTGTTGCACGGGCCAAACCTCTCATCAGGGACCAGAACGCTTTAGCACGCCGCAAATGGTGCCGCGACCATGCAACTTGGACCGTTGACGACTGGAAACGTGTGGTATGGTCGGATGAGTCATCATTCACCCTATTCCAAACCACGGGCCGTGTTTATGTGTGGAGAACGCCCAAAGAAGCGTATGATCTGCAGTGTCTCCGCCCAACTGTGAAACATGGCGGCGGCACGGTGATGCTGTGGGCCGCAATATCATGGTTTTCATTGGGTCCTGTGGTCACACTTCGCGGACGCATCACTGCCAACGATTATGTCGCAATTTTAGGAGACCACTTGCATCCTATGGTCCGGATGTTGTTCCCGGACAATGACGCCATATTCCAGGATGATAATGCACCCATTCACACAGCTGGAGTTGTTGCAGCGTGGTTTGAGGAACATCGGGATGAAGTTCAACACCTCCCCTGGCCCGCCCAATCCCCAGATCTCAACATAATTGAACATCTGTGGTCCATCTTGGAAACACGACTCCGGCGACGATTTCCACCTCCATCCTCTCTCACAGAACTGGCCGATGCCCTGCACGAGGAATGGTGTAATATTCCACTTGCTACCATTCACGACCTCTATGCCTCCATCCCACGTCGCATCAAGGCTGTTCTGAAGGCGAAAGGTGGCCCGACACCATATTAATCTGGTAAGTTGCACTTTCGTTCAGGTGTTTCCATTATTCTGATAAGCATCTGTA
>JAGDQP010030056.1:3272-20862 GCA_022664845.1 Lepisma saccharinum | reverse complement strand
TTTGTTTGAGCAGAAGCCACAAGATATTGCTGGGGCCTTACTCAATAGAGTCGTTTCTCCAGCCATAACAACAAATGTAAATGGGTTTGAGAAATACGGAAATGATACTCGGAGATTTCTTTCACAACACAAATGGAGAGAAGATAGTGTTGGATATGTATTTCTAGTGCAAAACCCCCAGGGTTTCCACTTAGGAATCTATCAAATGAAATTGTTACAATTCAGACCTCGTAGTAAGTTCTTAATCGTCCTCAACAATTTTACGAATGAAATAAGTCATATTCGCAAAATATTTTACGTGTCATTGAAAGAGGATATCTATAACATTATTATAGCTATTCCACGAAGAGATATAAATTCACTAAGTGCAGATTCTGTTATTCTGTACACATATTTTCCGTTTGGAACAACTCATTGTAGATCAGTGTACAGAGAGGTGATTCTGGATCAATGGATGGAACATCTGTTTGTAGTTGGGGCTGACTTGTTTCCTGACAAATTAAAGAATTTACAAGGATGCCCTATTAATATGTCAATATTCCATTTGCCGCCTTCAGCGACTGTAGAGCGATATCGGAATGGAACAATTATTGTCGAAGGTGTCGCAGGAAATGTACTAAAAAGTTTCGCCACTAACATTAATTGTACATTAAGCTTATTAGGTAGAATAGACTGGTTTCAATTTGGATTTAAGCTTGGAAATGGATCGTACATTGGTGATATGAGAAACGTCAAACTTGGAAAGTTAGAAGCTGGTTTTGTAGACCTATCAGCAGAGTTATATTATTATGAAGACTTTGATCCAGTACTTTCTGGTCAGTATCGTTACTTTGTGTGGATAGTTCCACAGTCCAGATTCTATCCTGAGTGGATGAATGTATTCCTTCCACTGCAGACCGATTGTTGGATTTTGATAGTTGTTCTGTATTTCTCCGTGGTTGTTTCCGTAAGGCTGATGAAGCTGATTGTTCAACAGAGGAATAGTCCAATGTTTGAACAACCATTTTTATATAATTTCTCCATTCTTCTCGGGTCGTCAGTTCATGAACCTCCACGCTTCCTCCTTGCAAGAATTATCTTTCTAATCTGGACTTTGGGTTCATTTATAATTCATAACAGTTATCAAACTTCATATTATGGATTTCTGATCCATCCAATTAAATATCCCGAAATAAACACTTTGGAAGACCTCGTGAATTCCGGTTTATCTTTGAGAGGATATCATGCACATCGCCGTTACTTTGAAAGCTCCTCTGATCCTGTCATGAAAACAATATACAACAATTTCCTGTCCCAACAAACATTAGATCCAAAAGTGTGGATACCTGAAATTATATCAGGTGGTACTGCTTATATGAACATAGTCACTGGCACTCAATATTTATTATATAAATATGGATATATTGACTCTATTGGGAAACCTTCAGTTCATATGGTACCACAAATTGTTGCATCGTCTCCCACTGTTTACCTTATGAGACGTAACTCTCCTTACGTAAGCATTGTTGATCGCTTAATTAAAGCTTGTATGTATTCTGGGTTAATTTCTAAATGGAAGAATGATGTATTTTCCTCTGAATTTTCAGTTTTTAATTTATCTATAGAAGACAGTGAAACAGTGGTCATTACGATAAACCATTTGCTAGGGTTATTTGCGTCGCTCATTTGTGGATTGTGCGTGAGCACAATTATGTTTCTATTTGAAATTGTGATGGCACGTTTCACGAAAACCCAAATGTGTAAAAAGGTGCTTGCCTAGAATAATACTTGAGAGACAATTACTATTTTCGCTATTTCAGAGAGGTAGAATAGTAATTTAAAAAAAAAACATCAAGATCAAGAGATGTAAAAATCAGTGGTGGATTACCAAATAGGACAACTAGGCACGTGCCTTGGAGCAGCGATTCTTGAGATCTTCAAATCGGTTTTGCAGAATATCAAAAATAGTCGTCGGAAATGATTTTTTAATTAATATTTAGGAATTTTCCGGTCTAAATAATCATAGTTTGCAATTCTGTTCTCTGTTATAAAAATTACACATGTACTTAAAGAACTTATCTCCAAACCTTTCTTTCAAAACTTTTAAGAGGGCACAATTTTTTATAACAGATTAATAGCATTGAACGAAAGAAAGACGCCGACAATTTGTATCGTTTACAATTGGAGAAATTCACGTTTCTGCGTGATTGTTACAGTGCCAGTCTTAACAAAATAACACATAAAAATGAAAAGACAGAGCGAATGAAAATAATGTTGGTCATTTCTGAGACTGCTGATAAGTCAGCGAGTGAGTGCAGCTTTCGCGTGAGCGACAAAAATCATTGTTTGAACAGTGTTACTAATCTACTTCTATCGCGCGCAGACGTGTATTTGTGCGATCGAATAAATAATTAGAGAGATTTCTAACTCGATGCAACTAGTTTTTGTTTTACTATATTCTCTGGTGCATTCAGCTGGTGTATAGTGCATTAGTTGCTTGTGTGTTTGCGATTTGATAGCTTGTTTTTTATGCGAACAAGGTTAAGTTGGGCGGTTTATCGTAAACTTGCAAAAAACAAAACTTGGGCACGTCTTTTATGCGAAAGGAACTAGTGACTTGCGAAAGCAGCTCAGAAATTGAAGTGAAAACAACTACATCGGGTGAACTCTATGAAACGTAAAATGCTCAAAATATTGTGGGTTTGGTGGAGGAAGAAAGTGATCCTGAGGCATTGACCCCCTCACTTCGTAAGAATTTCATTGTGATAGTGACAGTGATAGTGCCAATTCCGTTACTGACGATCCTGCCGAGTGGTGTCTGAATGAGTCTACAACTGAGATTCTTCTAGGAGGTGGAATTAATCAGAATGCTGGAAACGATTATTCTAAATCACAAATATTCATAGCAAGTAAGACACGATTTTTAAATAAGATGTTTTCTTCGTAAACTTGTAAATTCGAATCAGTTTTACGGAATTATTTGCTATATTCATACAGGACTAGTGTTGTTTATTGTGCATCATGCAGCTTGTTCAAGGGCAAGACGAGGATCACAACTCCAAATGTAGACATTGTATTAACAATATTTTTCTGCATTGTTGCAACAAACTGTACAGCTGAACAGCTGTTTTCGTCTCTAGAGACTGAAGACTTATCTTCCCTCAACCATGTGTAATAAAATACTAAACGAGTTATCTATTCTGCAAATCGAAACAGACCTCTTGTCTGATGGACACATCCACTTTGCAGAAGTTATACACGAGTTTGCAACAACCAAAGCGAGGCGCAAGCAGCTTCATTTATGGCTAGTGAGTTTAATTTTTCAATACATTACATAAGTTTAAGTATAGTGCATACAGAAAATGAATTATTTGTACTTTATTTTTATTATTGATTTTTATCCTCCGCTTTTAATTTCAATATGCTTTCTAATTTCTATATTAGCCTGTGAAGATAGTTGAAGAGCAGGGATTCTGCCACGATTTTCAGTTTGGAGGGGTATAAAGTCAAAATTTGCAGGGTTTAAGTGAAGTTTTGTAAGGTATCCATCGATTTTGAGTGTAAAAAATTAAAATTTTGAGGTGTTCATGAGAACTTGGGGGATGACATCCCCCACAAGGGAGGTCTGCCGGAATCAATGTTACAGAATACAATTAAAGAAGAGGGAATATCCATAAAAAAATGTGATTCCTCGTAAAATGAATTCAAAGTCTAGTTCTCTCACTTACTCCTCCCATGTGTTTAATATTTTAAAAGCCGCCATAACTTACATATAAAAATTGCCGAAGCGAAAACTGAAACTTTTCGCACCCCCCACACTTCCTGTCACAGTAGAATTACGCTTAGGAATGTCACCACATCAGTAATTGCATTCCTTCTTTGCAGTTTGAAGCCAACATTATGATTCTAGGGTCGTTTCTACCACTAGCTATACTGTCCCAAAACTTTGGCCCCATCGAGGGGTTGAAAAAACTCTATATTTTCCCTCCCCTCCCTCTTTCATGGGCAATAGAGAGTCACAAAATATATAATAACATGTAGCTAGTTTCTTACTAACATTTTAAGATCAAATTCTCCCTGCCATATTTGCTAGGCGGGGTGTTACGATGCCTCATAGCTATGCTTAATGTATTGCCTATTAGGCGTTTCACATGTATTTTCCCTACAAGGGTCCAAAAGAACCCGAATACAGTACACGTAAAATATATTCCTACAACTGTGTATATTAAAGTCATAAAAGCAAAAATATTACCCAGAACGCTAAAAGAAACAAAGTCACGAAGTTTACAATTCGATATTACATATATTTTATTAAATAATTCATTGCTTTAGGATTCAAATCGACCTGAACACAGTAGCAGGGTTGATTTCGATTCCCAACCATGCTTGTCCATACCACGTAAACAAATATATTATTATTAATAATATTATTATTGAAAAAACTCTGATTATTTCTATTCATAAGAGTGGATCTAAGTCGGAGTTGGAAAACTACAGACAAGCCTATTGCCATCCTTAATGGTTTCACCAGAATTTTTAAGTTCTTATTAGCTGAACATCTCATAATAGCGGAACAGTTTAACTTAAAATCCAGATTCCATGAAAACCAACATGGCTTCCTTCCTGCAAACGAACCTACGTCAAGCTACACAATTAGTATAAGAATCGGCCTGCAGAAAAAAGGCAATGGGATGTGATATATTTCGATCTTTCAAAAGATTTCAGTTCCGTCTATCATTCTTTGCTTCTACACCAACTGAATGGTAATGGTGTAGCTCCTTATTACATTAAATACTTTTCAAGTTACCTAAGTAAGAAATCTTTCCACGTTGTGGTCACCGGATTTCTATCCTCTGGTCACTATACTTAATGGCATTCCTCAGGGGTCACCTCTTGGGGCCACTTTTGTTTAGTATTTATACAAATGACCTATATACAAGGTTTTATCATATACAGCCCCACTGCTCTATGCAGATGATCTAAAATTATTAGAACGCATCAGTGACATTATGAACATGCAGAAAGATATTTTTGAAATTCAAAACGAGAGTTGGGAAAATAAAATAAGAATAAACACTAAGAAAACGTGTCAAATAAGTTATACTTTTAAAACTAATTAACTGATGAGCAACTATGGAAAATAAAATTAACAGAGAGAAGACCTGGGATCTGGGAGTCAAGTCAAGGATCTGGGAGTCAAATTTGATAGTAAAATTAAATTTAATGATCATATTAAGGGCATTACAAATGAAGCCAGAAAATTGGACATTTATTCTCACAATGGGGTGATCTAACTAGATAACAAACATATTTGACACTCTACAAAGGTTCTTATCAAACCCAAATTTGAGCATGCAGACATAATTTATTCGCCTAATACAAAAACTGCCTCTGACAGAGTTGAATCGGTACAAAGGTGTTTTTTACAATGTAATGCTTTAAATTGAAGTTATCATATTATTGTAACAGTTATGAATAGTAGTGTGCATATTTTAAAATCGAGCCTTTATATTTAAGACGTAAGATCAGAGACAAACAATTCATAAATGAATTATTGTAGAATATAATTCATTGCATAAATTTACTAGAAAATATAATCATCAATGTACGCACACACTTTTCAGAAGATACAAGGCGTTAGGGTATGCTAAATGCCAATATAATGGAATTTTGCAGAGAATGATAGATAACTGCAATATATTTTGTGATTACTAGGTCATTTGTTTAGTTTCAACTGCATCAATTGTATTATCGTTTAATAATTTATAACTGGAGCGTACTGTGCATGGAATCAATACGAATGTTGAATTATAAGTTTTGCAAATGAGGAACTAAGTCTGCGCCTTTGTACATAACTGGTATTTTACAGAGGATTGGTATTCTCATGATTTTGGTACTGTTATTACTGAATGCGCTGTAGCTTTCATGGGCTGAATTTTGTCTGTTGCATCTTATAAATTCTCTACTAAAGATAAAATGGATTTTATGGGCGGTCCCACCCGTCCCGGTATGTTCTCTACTGTTTCATTATGTATATTGAACTGTAATTTATGTAGAAAGACAATTGTAAAATAAATTGTATATTATATCCGTGGTATATAGGCCATAGTGATGTTTGTAGCATGTTAATAAACATTCATTCATTTGTTATTATTGTTATTATTATTATTTCTTTCTAGTCTTACTCCCAAAAGAGTGTGGTGTTGATTTCTGCAGCAGGGAGGTCCAAGGTTCTTGTCATTTTCTTCAAGTCATTCCATGCCAGTGCACTGGTGGTAAACTGATGTGCTCATTTCAGTATGAATCAGGAAAAGCAGTACTTGCTAAAGTTGAAGTACTATTAGCAAGTGGAAATTTCATAGTACCTCCTCTTCTTCCTCTGGATGTGAAAGCCTAATTGTTTTTACCACAAAGGCTCCATTTCGGAATAAATGAAGGAACGAATCTTGTAAAATTCATATTCCTTATATTATTTTCAAACTAAACATTACGCTATTATTTCACGTTAACTATGTTGAAATATTTCTAATTTGAATATTTGTTGACCAATAAAAATTTGTTGTAAATAATTCATATATTTGTTATTCATTTCATCCAGAGATTATTTTGCAATTTATACACCAAAAAGCGTTTCCCGTTAGTTTTTTTTCTAATTATCGAGCAGTTCGTTTGATGACCATTCGTTATGATAAGTTCGTGATTTCAACAACGTATCTTACTGGTTGAAACATTTTATAAAAATCGATCACCAATTACGGAAACTTAAAGAAAATTACGAAATTATTTTGTAATCATCGTGTGTTTCCAGCGCAGCAAATATGGTTTCATACTTTGAAAGATGGGACAATGCCTGGCTAACCTCACACACCGCTTACACAACAGAATATGTATGTTGTACCAGAGAGTGCTACTAAAACTAGAGTTTTCCCCAGCGACAATTATTAAAGTAAAATATCTTATTCTGAAATTACGTTGTTGCAGGATCAAACTTCAAATAACGGGAAAATTCTATAAAACATTTCAACTTTCTCCACAATAATTATGACTGTGGCTTTTCCATCAGGGTCACCAGACAAATGACAGGATGTAACTTTAACAAATGATCTTGGCGCTACATTTCACATCCCTACCCACGCAAGAGTGATCGTTGAGTGATGTTATCCAAGAGAAATGACGGGGTTATGCCAAATATTTCCAGTTTTGCCTATGGAAGAAACTTTTATTAGCCTTAAGTGTCCAACTCGACCATTGAACTTAAACTATTACAGATTTAAAGTTCTACCAGTTCTTGAAAGTTTCACGTTCTGGAGTGGAACCTGGTAGAATCGCTACGTGGGGGTATTTTTGGAAAGTTATTACAACTCACTCATTACTGGCGATCTGGCAAAATTATTCTCGTACTTATACGCAACGTTATGTATAATAGATCATATAAATGTGTGTCGTGTATATACCGTAATTCAATTGTAGATATACATATATTCTTATAATTCATTATTTCTTGTGACATTATTATAATATTGGACTTGACAATGAGAAATGTTCTGCCATTTTTCGCTGTCAATTCCGAAAACGAACAGATAGTTAAAAAAGTCCGACATATTTTCTTTCAGCATTATTTCTGTTAATTTTAATACCAGTGCTACAACTGTAACAGATTCTTTCAAACCCTTGATTTTTGCCAGACATGGCGTTTCAACAGCTGAAATCTTTGTTGAATTCTTCGTTAACATACAGCAGAGGACTACAAATTCATTTCCGCTGTTTAAATTACTTGGGTCCTGCTCCATTATAATCACTTCATGGACCTTGTGCTCTCCATTTTTTCATGTTTCATATTTTATCCATTCTCGGCTTCATATTCAATACGCTTAGCTAACTAAGGTTAGCTTAGGTTAGGTTTTGTTTGATTACTTCAAATAGGAAAAAGGTAAGGAGTACAAGGATCATGAAGTGGTTACAATGGAGCAGCTCTATTAGTTGTTACCTTTTACCAGTCCAGTTAATTAAACATTATGCGAGCTCGGAGCATACTAAAAATTGTTTATGTGGATGCTCGATTCCCGAAATACCTACTTCCTATATGCTCTGCATACTATCCTTTTTGGTCGCGAATTTTCATTCATACTGTTTCTTTCATTCCATAAAAGAATGTACCAACTTAAATTAGGACGTCCAATTGCATTTTTTACAATTATTAGAAAACGTTTTAATTTAGTGAAGAGAAAAAGAATGAAAAATTCTTTACATTAGACGTAACCAAGTTCAGGTCCATACAGAATAATAATAACAGATTAAACATTGTAAAGCATATAAGAACTAGCAAGGTCGTTACGTACATAGATAATAGAATACATTGTACCAGAAAACCAATAAATATATAAGAACTGAGATAGTTAAAACCAAATATTATGTCTACTGTCTCTTGCGTTAAACTTTTTTCTTTTTAGATATTACACACCCGTTAATACGATCATAACTGTGCAAATGTTCATAATAGTCAGATGATATAGTTTATAGGGGTGCATTTTATGATTATCGCAGCGTCAGATCCTACCGACTTAACTTCTGAAGTAACAACTTGATAAATCCGTTCGTTCGGTAATTAAAAGAATTACTAATCAGTCACGTAACACCGAATACCTTGATCATTTATTGCTTCAGATTAGGGGTTTTGCTTTTTGTTGATTCTGCAGTTGCTGTGAAAAAATCCTGAATAGTTTAGACTGAACAATGTTTATTTGTTATAGATTTATTCATTTAACGATCATTTAAAGAATATTATACATTGTTGTTAATTTAATTTGAAACAATAAGTTTATGTTGATTGTTAGTTTGAATTAGTTGTGTTGTGTTTCGTTTATTGTTCATACATTCTGTTTATGATATAGTGTTTGGAAGTAATAAATATATTTCTTTTAATGTCATGTGAACCTCATTTAATAGCTTGTATCCAAGTAGTATCTATTTTGTATATATTAATTCGGTGTGCTTTAATTAAAGAAATATTATTATCCACTTGCCCACTAATAAGGGAATTATTAAAAACATCTATTATCCCATATTACTCCTGGGTACCGTATGCAATGTCTTTCGCAAGAAAAGACATCAGGTCTTGTTGGAATATGTTATGGTACATCACATGCTGCTGCTTCGACGCAATGACGCTGGTCAACTTGCGCTAGATGTTGCCTCATATTTGTATAACCCAGTTTTAACTCGCACAGATTATTATTCGTTTGGACCCCTCAAGAAGGACGTGGGAGGGGAGATCCTGCCTCTACGATGCGTGGTAGAGAGTATTCAGAACGTTGCGAATAGTAAGCTATTAATAAACAAAGATTTAAATGCCATTTGCAGATAACTTCCAAAATATTATTGTTTTTCTAAATAAAAAAATCCCTTTCGCTAGGCCTACAGGCTGAGGCAGATCTCGAAGTTTTTTTTTTATTTTCAAAAATTCAAATCTCGCCTTATATGAGAAACCAGATTATTCATCAATAGCTGTTCAACGATACCTCACAAGACATATATATATATATATATATATATACTCGCTTTGTTTCGCTGGGAGCGCTGCCCCCAGACCCCCGTAGTGGGTTCGCCCCCCATCTTCAATGCTTTTGAGAGGATGCGCCTCCTTTATCTTAACCAAAATCTCCCTGCAGCACTACACCAGCATGGTATCCATCTGTACCCTCCCACAGGGGGCTGCGCCCCCAAAAGGCAGGTTTGCCCCATTTATTGTAACCTACTCTTGGTCATACACCTTCAAAGAAAATTTCGTATCTCTACCTTCAATTATTTGGAAATTGGGCTTTTGGGGCGGCCATTTTGGATCCAAGTTGACGATTTTTTGAAAGTTTTTTTATATTGTCGTGACTTACTTGTGATGGTACAACTTCAAGTAAAATTTCATTTATCCAGCTCAAACGGTGTGCAAAATGGGATTTTGGGCGGTCATTTTGGGTCCAAGATCCTGACTTTTCCCAAATGTTGTAATATTTCCCTAAACTACTCGTCATAATGTACCTTTATGCCGAATTTCGCATCTCTAGCTCAAACGGTTTGGAAAATGTTTTAGGTCCGCCATTTTGGATCCAAGATGGCGTCTTTGGATACATCATGTAATATTTTAGTAACATACAAATGATAATGTATAGTGTTACCAAATTTGATATTTCTAGCTGCAGCCTTTTAGGCTGTGTATTCTATACAACAATGGGTTCAGCGGCCATTTTAAATCCAAAATGGCGACTTTTTCAACATTTCGTAATATTTTCTTGAACTACTAGTGACAATACACCTTTATGTTAAATTTTGTATCTCTAGCTCAAACGATACGGAAAATAGATTTTTTCTTCCGCCATTTTGGATCCAAGATGGCTTCTTTGAACTCATTGGGTAACATTTTCGTAATCAAAAGGTGATGTTGTACCTTTATGCCAAATTTGATTTCAATAGCAACAGCGGTTTAGGCTGTGTATTCTATACAACAATGGGTTCGGCGGCCATTTTGCATCCAAGATGGCGACCGATTTTGCTCATTAACTAACTTAACCGAGCTATTAACCCTAGAAACAACATATAAAAATTTGGTTCAAATATCTTCAAAATTATGGCCGCTAGCGTGTTAATATATATTAAGGGGTTGGACAAGAAAATATAAAACGTTTGGAAAAGTGTGAAAATCATACCTAGTATGGTATGCGGCCTCCTTTTGCGTCCAAAACAGCTTGGATCCGACGTGGAATGGACGTATACGGCTCCTAAATCGTGGTGTGTGGAATGTTGTACCATTCTTCCTCCAAAACATGCTAAAGTTCCTTAAGGGATGATGGTGGAGGGTAATGAGACAGAACACGCCTTTCTAACACAGACCACAATGGCTCAATGATGTTCAGATCTGGTGATTGTGGGACCCAGGAGAGGTGTGATAGCTCCTGGTCATACTCCTCAAACCATGATTGCACCGTTTTTGCAGCGTGACAGGGTGCCAAATCATCTTGGTAGATGCCATCACCATTCGGGAACAATGTGTGGGCCATGGGTAGAACCTGGTCCCCCAAAATGGCCTCATACGCCTTAGCATTCACCATTCCATGCAGGGCTATGATGGGACCTGCAGAAAACCACGATATCACTGCCCATACTCTAACAGAACCACCCCCATGCTTTACAGTTGGGCGCAGACAGTCTGGATCATAAACCTGCGACGGTGTTCTCCATACTTAAACACGATCGGTTGTTGGAAACAAGGTGTAGGTCGATTCATCGGAATACATTACGTGTTTCCTCTGATCAAGCGTGCACTCCTTGTGGTCCTTGCACCACTGAATACGCCGCTTCGCATTTACTGCTGTGACCAGAGGTTTGGCGATCGCGGCCCTGCCATAAATTTTCATTTTATGAAGTTCCCGTCGCACTGTTTTTGATGAAACCGGGTTCTGTAGGCCGGAATTGAGTTCAGACGTAATTTTCATTGCAGTGGTCTTCTTTTTAGCTGCTACAATCCGTTTTAAAGCCCTCCTGTCCCTATCGGACAGGATTGTCTTTCGACCACTGTTGTGCTTTGCAGACGTTGTTTGCCCATGCATTGTGTATGCCCTCGTGACATTGGACACAGTGCCTGTCGATACCCCCACAATGGTCGCCACTGTTGTCACTGAAGCTCCAACCAGACGGGCACCAACGATCATGCATCTTTGGAAGTCTGTCAGGTCGCTCATTTTACCGCACCACTTGCACACCACGACACTCACAGGTGAACTGGGTACTGCTGATGGAAGAGGAAGGTCCACATGACACATTGAAAACAAAACACGATCGGCAACCGCAACACGTGATGTACAGTTGCGGGCCACACTTACGTGTCCTGTATGACGTGTTTTTAGATTTTTTTGTCCAACCCATTTATATATATTTCTTCGAAATCTACCTAAAAACGTTCAAAAGAATGTGTCACAGAACGCAGTTTCCTATTTAAAAGAATTGAACGTTTTGCCATTAGACCTCATAAAATGGGACAGAGCATTAAGATTTGTAACAATTCTTTATAGCCTTGCAATAGATGTCGTGCTCCGGATATTGTTTTAATAAACTAATTGGTAACGAAGTAAAGAGGGAGATTTTGTTTCAATACTAAGTGTAAATCCAAAATATGAGTTGAATTTGTTTATCCTCTTTGATTTCTATTACGCAAAATAATTAATTATTGGCTGTGGTCGTTTGAGAAGATAACATACGATAAATTGTGACAACATCAAGGAATAGTTCTTTATCTTATGAAAAATGACCAGGTATTTCGTCCCAAATCAAGAAAATTCTTTCTTGTATGTTGCTTGATAATGATGTCTAATGATAACGACTATGACACATTTTACAAGGAGCTAGAAAGATTGTTCGGCCGATTACCGAAATATAATAGGAAAATTGTGTTGGGTGATTTCAGCGCTAAAGTAGAGAGGAATGAAAAATATACACCTACCATAGCCAAATACAGCCTTCAGAAAAAGACCAACAACAACTGATAACTTTCGCGATCTTGAAAAATCTACTAGTAACCAGCACATACTTCCAACACAAAGACATTCACAAATACACATGGCTATCTACGAATGGGAAAACGCTCAATCAGATCGATCACGTATTAGTAGACTGAAGAAGGCAAGCCAATATAATGGAAGTTAGGTCTTACAGAGGAACGGAAGGTGACACCAAGCATCAGGTAGTGATCACAAAAGCGAGGGGAAAGTTATGCATCGCGAACACAGAAAGTAAGGGATCAAAACAACTTAAAATCGAAGTTCAAGAATTAGATAATCCAAGCGTAAAAGCAGATTACCAACTCGAAATCTCAAATAGGTACGAAATCTTAGCCGACTCGAGTAGTAATACAGATGAAAGTAATAGTGAAATTGATGTGAGTAAGATGGGGAAGGCAATTCGTGATACAGTGAAGGGTGCAGCGAAGGAACTTCTAGGTGAGAAGAAACACCAGATAAACAAGCCTTGGTTTGAAGAAGAATGCCTAAAACTTCATGAGGAACGAAAATAAGCCAGACAACGATAGTTAGGTAATAAAAGCGAAGAAAATACCAACCACTACAGTAACGCGAAACGGAACGCCACACGCGGGTTCAGAAACAAAAAGCAAGAATATATGACGCAGAAGATCCAGGAGATAGAGGAAAACGGTAAGACAAATAACAAACGAGATCTATAAAAAGGAGTAAACTCGGAAAGAGTTACCAGCCGAGGTTAGGGATGAATAGAAATAAACGTGGAGATGAATCCAACTAAAATTATCGATGTGTGGAAAATTGATTTCGACAAGCTTCTTAATTCACACAACGGGGACAAACAGAGGGAATTGAATTCTATACCCCAAAACCGCTAATACCCGAACCTAGCGTGATCGAATTCGAAATGTCGGTAAAGAAATTTAAAAAAAAAATCAAATCACCGGGAATAGACAATATTCCATCCGAATTAATTCAAGCAGCAGGCATGGCACTAATCAAGGAACTACATAAATTAATAAACGCTAAATGGAGAAAAGAGGATCTTCCAAAGGAATGGAAAACCTCAATAATAGTTCGCCTATACAAGAAATACGATAAATCGGACTGCAATAATTACCGCGGAATCTCGTTACTTAGAACCTGTTACAAGATATTAAGTAATATTCTGTTAACACGCCTAAGTGTGTACTTAGATGAAATAATTGGAGATCACCAATGTGGATTTAGAAAAAATAGATTCACGTTGGAATAGATTTTCGCCTTGAAACAAATCTTAGAGAAGAAATGGGAATATAGTAGGACGGTTCATCAGTTATTCATTGATTTTAAGAAGGCTTATGATTCTATTAAAAGAGAAAAGCTATACAGTATCTTGGTACAATTTTGAATTCCTAAGAAACTTGTTCAAGTTGTGTAAATGTGTCTCAGTGACCCCTTTAGCAAGTACGGTTAGGTAATATTATGCCAGATAGTTTTGAGATTCGCAACGGATTAAAACAAGATGATGCCTTTCACAGGTACTGTTCAAATTTGCTTTAGAATATGCGATTCTAAAAATAAAATACTACAAAAAGGGAATAACATTGAATGGCCTTAATCAATTGTTTGCCTGATTAGGTAGATTTAATAGGGGAAGATATAGAGGCACTACAAAGTAACGCCGATATCTTAGTAGAAGCGTGCGATGAGATAGGTCTACAGTAAACATAGATAAAACAAAGTACATGATAACAAGCCGAAATACAGGGAATGAAGGAAATAAAAACATAAGAATTAGGGATGAGGTCATGAGAAAGTAAACAAATTTAAATACCTGGTAGCATACCTCAAGCAAAAATGAGGTCACGGAAGAAATAATAAGTCACTTTATATTGGGCAACGCGTGTTTCTATTTAGTCCAGAAACTTCTAACATCGCGATTAATATCAAGGAAATTGAAATTGAAAATATACAGAACGATTATTCAGCCGGTAATACTTTACGTTTGCGAAAGATGGAGTACGACCCTAGCAGATGAACATAAATTACGAGTGTTTGAAGATAATGTTTCGGAAAAGATATACGGGCCATAATGGGACGAGATGACTGGAGAATGGAGGAGACTTCATAATGAAGAACTTCACGGACTGTACTCATCCGATGTTGTAAGAATAATGAAATCGCGACGACTATGAACGGCAGGCTATGTAGCTCGGATGGGAGAAAGCTTGGTTGGAAAGCCGGAGGGAAAGAGACGGTTGGGAAGACCGAGATGACGTTGGGAGTACGATCTTTGAAGGGATCTTCGAGAATTGTGTTTGTGAGGAAAGCTGGCTTGATCTTGCCCAGAATAAATCCCAATGTCGAACGTGTGTTACTACGGCGATTAACTTCCGTGTTCCGTAAGCCATAGAGTAAGTAAGTAAGTAATGTTCATTGATTGAAGATTTGAGGCGTATGCGCGAGGAAACGTCTATATAACATTTCGAGTGTATTGAACAAGGAAGATAAACTTTTCTGCACAGCGGGGTGATGTGGTGTGATGTATCATAACCTTTGTTCCTTAAATCCAGCACAATATTTAAGTACCCGTTCACTCGAGGGGACAGTATGTAACATATATAGTATGTGTTTAACACGGTTTTTCTAGTGCATTTCTCTCCAGAAATTTCTGATTATCGAGGCCATTAGTTGCAATATGCTGTGGAATAACATGTCAAGGACACACCAAAGGACACTCGTAACTAACCTCACTAACACAAAAATTTCATTTAGACGTTTGCTCGCGTATTCACCTCGTTTCTCTTTGAGGTAAATATTGTGTTAGTAATATGTGTTATCAGTTAACCTTAATTGTATTTAGGTTATTCGGTTCCTTTGTTATATCGGTAATGTATAATAATAGAAAACTCTTTAATCCTTTATTCTGTAGACATTTTCCACGTTTTTTTTACCATTGTTAAAACGTTTTTCTTCAGAACAACAAAATCACAAATCACATACGGGTAGAATCAGTAGAAGACGGTCGTACTCGTTAGAAAATTGCGGGTTGCCTGCCTTCCAGGAGCAACCATGACGTGGTTGAATTGACGTGGTAGGTTGTTGACCGCCCCGTGGCAGGTAGTTGACCCCATGACGTGGTGTGGACGTTCGTACAAGACTACGATTGAATTTTGGGTGGGAAAAAAGTGATGACATAATCGAAGAGTGACGCAAATTTAAGATGGCGGCCGTAATAATCCACGTACTTCGCTTGAGGTGACGTAGGAGATGTCTGTATAACACTACGTATGAATTTTTGGGAGAAAAATGACGTCATACGACCGGGACTCGAACCCGAGACCTCATAATTGAAGAGTGACGCAAATTTAAGATGCCGGCCGTAATAATCCATGTACTTCGCTTGAGGTGACGTAGGAGGTGTTTGTATACAGTACGCTTGAATTTTTAGGAGGAAAACGACATACGGCCGGGACTCGAACCCGGGACCTTCGAGCTGAGGCCAACCACCGCAGACTGCCCGTCTAGTAACTTTGGACTTCGACCCGTAACGATTCGGCTTTAGATGCTAAGTATTAAAATCCACACCCATGCCCCTGCTGGGATTCGAACCCGGGACCTTCGTGCTGATCTCCAACCACCGCAGACTGCCCGTCTAGTAACTTTGGACTTCGGCCCATCACGATTGGTCTTTAGCTGCTAAGTATTAAAATCCACACCCATGCCCCTGCCGGGACTCGAACCCGGGACCTTCGAGCTGATGGCCTACCACCACAGACTGCCAGTCTAGTTACTTTGGACTACGACCCGTCACGATTTGACTTTAGCTGCTAAGTATTAAAATCCACATTAACATTTTACGGTAAAAATATCGAGAAATTGAGTTAATAAAAAAAAGTTACCTTTTATTAAATAAATTACGAGATGAATGTTACACCTTTGTTGATTCATATGGAACTAAAATGTTGTTGGTATGATGTTCTAAGTTAAAATATGACACGGGCAATACAAATATGAAACGAGGGACTGTTCACGTGACTGCTAGAAAGTGGAATTTTATCTGATTTCTATGAGGAAGTAATTGTCTGATTCCCAAAAATAAGACCGTTGTACTTTCTCTTATGTGAAATAAGGTTCTGATGAAGTAAGTTGTTATTCATGTAAAGATGAAAATCTGGTTAGAGGAAATTCATGTTCTTTTAGGAAGACAAACTTAATATCTGATTGTAAAATTAAGACTGACTTTTCCTCGTCTGAAATAACTTTTAAAGAAGTTATTATTCATGTAAAGATCGAATCTTTTAAAGCGAAAAGCCATGTAAGTTTTCTCTTCTTAAATAGGGCTACATATAATCTTGACGTCACAGTAGTACTTTCTCTAGGTGAATGATCGAGTTGGTGCAATTGAACGTTGGAAATAAGCATTGCAAGTTGACTCAATGGAATATTTTTCCTAGTAGGTGAATGCTCCCTACAGGAGTTGTTCTGACGTCAAAGGAGAAACTTTTCTATTACAAGATTAAATTAACATGTACTTGTTAACACTTACTGATGTCAGTGATGAATTAGGAAATAGGAATGGGTGGTTATTTTATTTGAGATTGTTAATGCTTTAAAAGACTGACGTCACTGACAAATGAGGAAATAGCGTTGGCTGCCTGTTTCATTTGAATGAGGCGTGAAAGTTTTAAAAGAAGAAAAAAAATATGCCTTGTGGTGAAATGGTCAGTGTCAGAAAATAACTTTATAGGTCAAGCTTGAATTTCACACTATATAAGCTGAAGCTAAATCATACAATATTCATTCTTAGTTACCATCTGAAACTTACTATATCATAGTTAAGAAGGCACACTATTCGTGAAGTGAATATTCTTCTAGAACATATATTGGTAAGTCTTTTTGTTTGAATCATTGATTTATAACCGTAATCATCCACGTAGGTGACCTAGGAGGTGTTTGTATAACACTGCGAATGAATTTTTGGGAGCAAAATAACGTCATACGGCCGGGACTCGAACCCGCCGACTTTAGCTGCTAAGTATTAAACTCCACAACTATGCCCCTGCCGGGACTCGAACCCGGGACCTTCGAGCTGGTGGCCTACCACC
>JAGDQP010030055.1:0-22895 GCA_022664845.1 Lepisma saccharinum | reverse complement strand
GATCAATAACCAGTGTAATAATTACGTTCTAGAACTCAGAATCGGCTTTGTTTAATACCATTCTTGTTTGTCCCCTTAAACCATGGATTTAGATACGGGAGACGGATGGACTGCCCCAATTAAGCTGGGTCAACTTGACGCCGGATTTCGATTAATCTTGCCTGGTGATTTGGGATTTACTTGCGTCTTATTGGTTGGCTTATGCCTGGGTGTGTGGAAGCAAAGAATAGATGAAGATCTAGCTGAGGAAGAGAGGAGGAAGACTGGAATATTTTAAATATGGTATTGTACGGAACGTGATGTTCAGTTATTTTTTTTAAATAAATTTCACCTTTCAGGTGATCATGGTTTGGGCTGGCTTCAATTTCAGGTCGGTAGAAGTAGATCCGTCTCCCGTATCGAGATCCATGCCCTTAAACAAACCAAATTTGTTCGAAACTCATTTGTTTCTGCTACTCATTCGTTTATGCCAAGCACATAAAAGCAACCACAACAAAATAATTGAAAAATAACTGTTGTCCTAAATTCTTTTAATTTACAAGCAATTGTGTTCAATTTTCTAATATTAATATTAATAGTTTCAAGCTTGGTCTTATGTAATTACAAAGAAACAGTTCAACAAGAGGGTTTGTGGCGCAGCACCGACATTGGTAGAGTGTCATACTCTAAAATAATATCTCAGTTCTACTAATATCCAGGGTAGTTATGCCTTTCTAGCGCTCATAGTAATTCGTTTAAACAAACTTCGCTTGAGAGAAAATAAGGTTTTGATTGGGTCCTGTTCTAACATTTTTTTAGACAACTACAAACAAACGTGTACGAATAAATAAACATTCCCCATAAAATAATCAAAGTATTTTATAAAATCCTTCTAATTTTATGAAAACGGTTGCAGTTCGCGTACGTCTGAAGAAGAACTACCCCAACTTATAAATTGTAATACATCGCATTTCACTTCCATTTCGCCCCAAAACTTTCAAGTTTACACCTACGGTTTACCCCCAGTTTTACAATCGACCTCTAAGCTTCTAGGACCAGGACCAACACGGCGTTAGACCAACACGGCGTTGGACCAACACGGCGTTGGACCAACATGGCATTGAACCAACAATAAAATTGACAACGCCCCAGATATGTAAAACCTAAAAAGATAATAAAATTATCATCTTAAATTATTTTGGGGGGCACCTGCGTAGGACCAACACCGGCATGAAACCAACACTTCGTAGAACCGGTGTTGGACCAACACAGCTTTTTGCCCTGGGGTGTTGGTCGTACTCCGGTTCTTTCTGCTTGAGAGGCTGTTGGTCGTACGAAGTGTTGGTCCAACGCCGCATCCTCATGCAAAATATGACTTACCTCTTAGCGCTGGCTAGAAGTTTAGGGAGGTAGCTATTGCCTAGGTTTCTCCGAAAGCTGAGACATTATTATTCATTTTGCGACCAATTTCGGAGCAGAAATGGAAAAACCATCGATTAGGGATTTACTCTATACCATCCTATTGCCTCCAAAGTGCACCTGATTAACTGAGAAAAACCTTGCTAGGACAAAGGGTACAAGGTCTTGTGGCACACCTGAAGATACAATTTTCATTTAAAACATTGCACCGTAGTCCAATAGCTACAGTTACGGACATGGAAGAAGTACTGGGTAGGCAAATTCTCCTGCCGCCACTCTGTGTGAAGTGCGTAGTCAGGGGTTTCATCAGTCTCCCCAGGTGAATTAAAGTTGGTAGCTAGATTAAGTCACACCCCCATCCTTGTCCCAGAAAGAGTGTCTGCTTAAAATTGTCATCGCTGAAATGTGTGATAGCCTTAAGCCACAGCTTTTTGTTAAATGTACTGAATCTTATATAATTGAATTGTTTTTAAAAATTTTGAAAACTAAGAAAAGTAATAATATTTTTGAATGTCAATAAAGTTCTTGGATGCTAGGAAAAAATGCCCCTTATATATGTTTCTTCCGAATACTGTGTACTAGGCGTCGAAAGGCAAAGGATGTTCTTGTGACGCAATATGCTTCATCAAAAAATATGCGTGTGCACTCCGCTAAAAGAAATAAAATTTAATATATGTTTTCATTTGGGAATAAAGTTGTTTCGTAACGTGTGGTTGGGAAGCCAGAAGGATCCCACGTTCACTCCCCTGATCCTTCTTCAACAATTTTCTTCCTATTCCTTATGGTCTAAATAAAATTTATAGCAATGTTGCCCAAAAAATAAAACTGACCTTAGACCACAATAACGGCCATTTTTGGTCAAAATGTGGTCAAAAGCATACATTTTACAATCATTTTGTTGTATTACCTCCCCGGTACACCACCTCAGCCTTGGGAACCATTTTTTTAAATTTCCTATAATATAAATAAAATTTATGGCGACATTCCCAGCCCCCCAAAAAATGGCTTTACATCAAAATGTGGCCATTTCTGATAAAAGATTGGCCAAGGGTCATTTTCGTTGTTTAAACTCACTTAAACTTTTAAATCGGCCATGTGTTATGTGTTTTGTCAAAAAGGAATAGTAATTACACGATTGCGGCCACCAAAATCCGGGATCTGGAGGTTCAAAAAGGAGGAGATTGAAAAATGAAGGTTTGTAAAGTAGACCAAGTGGGGTATCAAATGAAAGAATTTTCCCCACTGAATATGAATTACTTCTTCAAAAATGGTTTTAAGGTTTCCAAATTTATACAAAAAAAAACTACTTGGAATCGAAAATGGCGACCATTTCTGGTCGCCAACTAGTCTTAAACAAACCCTGAAAGAAATAGTTTTAAAACTCACTCAAACTTCAAAATTGGCACTGCATTACTTGTGTTGGCCGAAAGAAATAATAATTATAGGATAACCATCCCCAACACTGAGGCAAAAGGAGGGGGACTGAAAAATGAATGTTTATAAAATAGGGCATACATTGTATCAATTGAAAGGATATTTGTCGACTGAATATAAAAGTAAATAATGTTCTCCAGAAAAAGAATTTCAAATTTATAGCCATGTTAGCACACAAATGATAAACCATTCACACAGATTCTGGAAACAAACAAACAAACAACAACAACAAAAAACTACGGAACATTACAAAATTGGCAGAGGTTTCTGGTCCTCAGAAGTGTTCTACGCTACTAGGACTTTTCGCTTTCCCTACTAGGTTGATTCGATTTAAATTTTAAATACCATATGCATGTGTATTTTCGGAGTCCTCCCGTTTCTTTCCACTTTCTTCATTTCACCAATTCCCATCATCATTCATTCGGCTTGTTGCTGTAAAGGCCTGTAAAGATACTTGCCATTGATGTGAAATTTGAAGTCCTAAGTTATGCCATCTTAAGTTACGACCTTCAAATATCTCGGCTAAAAGAATTAGCTAGTTTCGAAATCTGAAACAGTTTATTTCATAAATGTTAATAAGTATTAGATATTTCGCGTTTCAAAATTTCAGTATTCTTTTTTTATTTGTTCGATATTTAAAAAAATAAAAATAAGGTAGGGGGTCCACCTTACTTTTGTTGATTTTTTTTTCACTAAGAAAGATTATTTATTTGTGCAAATCGACTAAACCATCAAGTTGGGAGACTATTTGGACAAATAAGAAAAAAAGTAAACCTGCTTCCTAGAAATGACGTACAAAAATATAATACATCGAAAACTAAAAATGTTGCCAGTGGGCCATATTAGGGACATGGTGTTCCCAATATGGCCCGCTATAGAAAATAAGAGCGTATGGCAAAAGTGATGTGTAATCTTTCTCTATATACGCTACATACTGAGAGATATACAGTTACAAAGATACATAATTTATATGACACTGCAAAACCAAGAATATTGTATTAATACAAAATGCAAAAATTGGTGAAAAATAAATGAATTTACAAAAAGAAAAAAGTGAGTAAATAATAAGAAGTGTAACACAAACGAAGAAGTTTAGAACGTCACGTGTCACATGAGGGACAAAAAGATGGTCGTGATCTTGAACGGTGATTCCAACACAATCTTCATGAACGTACTTGTGCTACGACACGGAAAGATGCATGTCTGCAACCTTGTCTGTCTGGTAAAGATAACAAAACCAAGATTCACAAGACTTGGTACAACTCAGTGTTGGTTCTTCAGTACTATTAGAAGCAGTTGCTAAAATTCTGGTTGTTTTAAACGTGATAACACTTGCTTTGTTTTGGTTTAAATCTTCTTATTCTTTGTATTGGAATTGCTAGCTTCCTTATTACCTGGCATTATCTTCGTTTTAATTACTAAACATTATGATGATGAGTGTTCAGTAGAAACATTTCAAATACCCAATTCTTTCATTTTAAACAGTTATGACTGCATTTTGCCCAATACGGCGGTGGGCCATATTGCACACTATTGACCTCTTTATCATTTCTGGCGTCTGCTAGTTACACAATGCAATGCATTGCGTCACACACATTTTATGTTCATGTATGCTCACATAGCTACATTATCCATAAATTATACTGATTAGGTTTTCAATAATAGATACTGAAACGAAACATGACTTACTTTGCTAAAATAACAAATTATTTTGTTGCTCAATATGCCACTTCAATTGAAGTTTCTGGCACTCACGCCACTCGCAAACAAATGAGTCGCGCAAAAATGCTTTCTCTTATCATGAGGATATAATTTACGGTGGTATCTAGTAGCACCAACGGAAAGCTGCAGAGATCTGGAGGTGGGCCATATTGGGGACACGGGCCATAATCGGTACACTTACCTTAGGAGATGTCATTATTAATGTATCTTAAGATGAAAGCCCTTAAATTATTACTTTAAAAAAACGTGTATGTTACGTTCGTGCTTTTCAAACTTTGTACATAATTTTCTATGTGTGTGTTTGAGAGACGGATACTTTTTTGCTGCTATCATTTTCGTCAAAAGAGAGTTCATTCAAAGTAATAAAAGTTATATGATGGTACAATAATGCCATTCTCGTTTTTTTTTAATTCGATGTTTTAATTAAGTTTATTTTTAGGTATAAATTGCTGTATTTCTGATTACACAGATTAAAATAAGTATGACAATAAATCAGGAAATTAAACTGCAGTATCCCTTATGAATACATGCAGTGAAAAGCATAAAAAACATACACCAAATATATGAAATAAGAATCCCCCCCATTACCCCCTCTTGCCGACGCCCTTGCTTCATGGTAGACACACAAAGAATAAATAAAATTCAAAATGCATAGTTGGATACACTCTTGCAAGAAATTTGTACTCAACTCTTGTTTTTATAGAATAGAACATGCAGTTGACTTCAAATAGTTTCACGTACATTGAATTCGGTGAAGTACGATAAACTCAAGGAAAATTAACCTTTAAGTTATGCATTTTAGTAGTTTACATTCTTCTGAACTCTTTTGAAGATAAAACCGTTTCTTGTATCTTTGGAAATACTTAGGAAGTTACACAAATAAATGTAAAAATATTATATCGTACAGTGGCTACTATGGATGTTGACTGCCATCCTGGTTTTCACCTCTTTCCGACTTGAGTACAAATTTCATCTTTACCATCAAAAGAAATCATCTTAAATAAAGAAAAATAATCCCTGTTCAACCCTTATCTGGTCCTGTACCCGAAGGAACATGCGAAAGTTGGTCCTTGTAAAGCATTATTTTGTTCATTTATCATCGTTTTATTATATCCCCTATTCTTTGATAATTTGGGTTTACTTTGGGCAAATTTGGTAAACTTTATTTTATATGGGCCAGTCTAGTAACTTTTGACTTGATCCCATCACGAATCGACCCTTTCACCTAGTTAAAAATCCACAAACATCCATGCCCCTGCCGGGACTCGAGCCCGGGACCTTCGAGTCATTGGCCTAACGCCTTAGACAGCACGGCTACCCGGTCGGCGGTTACTTTGGGTATTACTATATTTTCTTGGAGTTACTTTGGGTGTATTCAGAGCTGTAGTCGAAGGTATATGCCGTATACCCTATAATGAAGCTTACACATTAGCACACACCCTCTACGATGCGTATACCTTGAACTTTCGTTTCGTTTATTTATTTATTTATTTTCCAAGTTACTCCGTTGAGATTATTATTATCAAATACTTTTGGCCTCACTTGCTCGGAGGCATAATGTTGAGAAGGAGAAAGGGGATATAACCAAAGAAAATAATAATAAGTGAGTCTTGCTAATACTGTGCATAGTATACAAAAATTTCCGTCCTGTGGCCTACTCGTCAGATGGAAGCACAAGTCTAAGATCACGTGATACCTCCGAGAAATGCCATTGGTTGGAAATTATAAATTTTCATTGGCTAAGATGTCAGTAAAGTTTTAGACCATAATAGTCGTTATGTTTCATAAAAACTATTGTAAAAAAAATAATATTGTTTACATTCTAGGCCTATATTGGTTTATAGGAGGATAAAGTATGGAGTTCCACAAGGTTCTATTCTGGGTCCGTTGCTGTTTCTAATTTATATTAACGATTTACCAGATCATGTTCTCCTGAAAACAATATTATTTGCGGATGATACATCTTTTATCAATTCTAGTACAGACATAAATATGATTGATAAAGAGAATACCCTTAATATCATGAAGGCCAAAGATTGGTTCCAAAATAACGGTCTAACGATTAATGAATCGAAAACGGAAATGCTATATTTCTCATTAAAACATAACTATTAATAATAATAATAAACAACATGTCAAATTGCTAGGTATAAATTTAGACTGTAGATTAGAATGGTCTACGCATACGGAAATTATGTGTAAAAAAAATCGCTAGTAATAGTTTTCTACTCAGGAAATTAAAATATTTGCTGCCGCAATTTGCAGGCGTATTTTGCTCTTATTCATTCTTATCTATCATATGGCGTTTTGGGGGAATTCTTGCGGAGCAAAACAGGTCTTCTTATATCAAAACGCGGCCATCAGATGTATTAAGGGACTGAATTATAGGGACTCGTGTAGAACAAGCTTCATAGAACTAAAAACTTTAACGCTCCCTTGCTTGTTTCTTTTTACTTGTTTGAAATATATAAGGGAAAATATAGATACTTTTGGCACAAGAGGTTCATTGCATCAGTACCCAGTTAGAAACAGCAACAACATTCACCCACCCAAAATAAGACTGGTGAAATCATATAATAAGTATCAACAGGTCGGAATAAGATTCTTTAACTTTCTGCCGTTACATATCTGAAATCTGGATATAAAACGATTCACCAAGCAAATAAAAATTATACTGGTAAACTCGGCAACATATGACATAGAGGAAGTAGTTCTGTTTTTTAAAAACTGTTTCATAACGGTTATTAGAGTGGTCCATATAAGATTATGGTGCACAAAATATTAAGTTGCCTAATTAAAGTGGTGTGTATAATATGTAGCTGGAAATATATGTGCATATCCAGGGTACAATGTAAGAATTTTGCAATCTTGTCATAAACCATGTTGTTGAATTTTAATTATATATTATTTGACTTGTTCATACATTGTACATGTAAATGAATGCAATAAATATTAAATTACATTACATTATAGTCTTTTTTTATTCTTTAGAAATAGCTTGCTCTTTATCTCATCTTTGTATTCTTAACTTATGTTCTTTTTTTTCTCTTAATTTTATATCCGTTTTTCTCTGTACGAAGTAAAAGAGTTCTTTCAAAGTACTTACAAGTCCTTCTTCGTCCAGTTACACAGAGAAAGACTGACGGTAGGTTAGTAAGAAACAAGGATGTTTTAATAGAGAATTTGCTTGTAGATATCTCTGCGCATACAAAGAATGAAGCTAAGAAACAACTGAACATCGACCAAGGCGACGTACCTGATTGGTTAGGGAACAACTAGAGAGTTTGTTGCCATCTTTGTTAGTCGTTTCTGATTAGAGTAAGTGGTCTAACTCGGCGGGACTATCAGGATCGGATTTATGCGTCTATGCGCCCTAGGTCCATGACTTCCAGAGCCCCGTAACCTGCACAGGCGTGGTTCAGTTGCTAGAGTTGTTGAAATAGCTTAATTGTTATTGTGAATATCAACAAGGAACAAAAAAGAAAATGAAAATGGCACGGATAGAACTCTTGAAATGGTCCTTTTCTGAAAGGTTTGAAATTTGTAGAAGTAGTATTGCAATTTCATGCAATGAAAAAAATATGTTAGACACATACAGAGACAGTGCTGCCATCTAGAGTTAGAGACACTGCTTTACGCTAACCTGAATATAATATTTTGTATTAACAGTTCTGTTACTCTAAGAAAGAGTAAAAAAAATTGAAGTTACTTCCAAAAAGTGTTAACATTTTTTTGTAAATACCCTATATAAACAACCAAAATGTAACTGTTGTAAAATGAATGTAGATTTTCTTTTCAGTGGCTAAAATAGTCTTCATTCTTTCAGAAATTAAAAATACATTTCAACAGCCTTGCAGGGACATCAAGAAAGTCTTGCATACCGCTCACATACATGAAATTCTTTTGAAGGAAACTTATTTCTACGTGTATTCCTCTTTTTTAAAAAAAATCCTCTCCAGAAAATACGTTAGAAAACAGTTTTCTAACGATGTACCAGAGAAAGGAATGTAACAGCCACAAAAAAAAAAAAAATGGAAGAAGCAACGAATATTGGTGATGTATTACAAAAACGCAACACGTTCGTTTTAAACAACTACTTCTTCTTACTCAAGAACACAACACAAGAAGAAAAAGAAAACATTATATTTTTATGACTATATAAATAAGATAACAACAAACCAGATAAACTGGTATTTTTAAAAAGCAAACAGTTGTTTTACGTAGCTTCCCCCCAAAAATACATTTATAAGAAATGAATTCCTCACGTGTCAAGGTTTTGCGTTAAAGAAGAAGAAAAAGAAGAAGCAGGAATCTGTGAAAGTGACGTAAACAATTGAAAAACAGGTTGCATGTTGGGAGTTTTAAAACTTTTTTTTTATATATCATTGTTTGTTGTGTGCCCTGGAAACAAGTGAAACGCTGTGACCCTTGGAGATGATTAAGGACTTTGCGTGGCATTTCTCTAAACTACCTGAACGGAACTCTACAAAAAAAAAGATTCTGTTAATTTTACCGTGACTTTGTTAATTTTTTTTTATTTATTTATTTAATCTTTTTTTTTTCCTTCTCATTCTAACATAGAATGATTGCCCGTGTTAGAATCATAAGCCTGGAAAGACGACTGATTTCTTTAGCCGAGTACACTGACATCAAGCGAGAAGTAAAGTAATTTTTCAATGGTTGTACAAAGTGCAATGTTATGTAAAGTCAGGTTAGCCTGCCCGTCGCCAGCCATAAACTGTGAATTTGGATTTGAAAAGTTTAATTATGGTTTCCAAGTCTCTTTGACTCTAGCCAAGGTAGTGGAGGAGAGGAGGTGAGAGGGAGAAGTCGGCTAGGGTCTAGTTTGAAGGTACTATCGCTACATTAGCACGGCGTGACAGGAAATATTCTGGAAAATCTTCAGAATAGTCGGTCACATGGATCGATCCAAGATCCTTTCGAAAGGAAACTAAGTTACGTCCACTCATTGCAAATATAGACTTTAGTACGGAGAATTTAAGAAGTCACATGCCATGATAATCCCCTGTTCACACACAGAAAAGTAGATTTTTAATGTCCCAATAAACTTTTAGAGAAGACAAGAAGACTTCGGAAATTACTTAAAGTTACAGCTGCTTGTGCCTTCTCCGAACATTAACAGTTCCAAAACTATCGATACGTAATGCAAGGTGAATTTATTTAGCACTAGAAAATGCGATAAATCTATCTAATCTATTTCGTTGATTATGGAATAGTCGGTACAAGCCACAGAAGTTGTTTCAGAATTTGTGTGCTTATCAGAATTATTCGGATGGGGAGATAACAGGGTGTAAAAGGTCAATTTGGCAATCCAAAAATTGTGGATGTATCCCGACATACAAGTTCACTCTCAACAGTCCAGTAACAAGATGAAATTACATAACATGTACCAAGTACAGCGACAGTTTGGAATAAACCAAAGAGAGAAGCAACTAGAAACAAAACCTGTTAGATGTACACTATGAAATATTATGACATTACGGAAATGAAAATACGTATTAAGACAGCCGTGTGCTTAAAGGATACCACACACGAGAAAGCTGTAGACATACAAGGTCTGTATTATTTATAATCTATGCAACTGGCAACGAAATCCAGACAATAAGCCGAAATATGAAAAAGGGACAACAATGTGCACAATCCACTTACATTTTCTTAATTTAGACTAAGAAATGTCCACAAAGGGGGCTCAACAGTCCGCATGGTCCCGGGTTCAATTCGCGACTGGAGTCTCACTTTTTTCGGCGTCCACCCAGCGTCGTGAGGCAAACTGGAGAGTCACGTGAATAAAGACGTGACGGCCACACTCGGTCTGGTAAGCCCCTGATACGCCTGTTCGTGGTTAGGTACACGCAGTGCTGGCCACAGAGCCGTTACTCAGGTGGACGTAGTTCCACCAAACACGGATAGATGGCGCAGGCTCAGGGCCTATCGGCCTGTTACACCAGTGTGTTTTTGTTTTTTAAGAAATGTCCACAAATCTTATTTGTACTATATTATTTATTTTTATCTTGAATTGTTTTGAAAATGTTATCCCATGTAAGTTAATCACCAAGACGTAACTGGACTGTAACATTTCATTTCTTTTCACTTCCATTTATAATTTTGATTATGCATAAGCGATACTTCCTGAATGGACAGTAGATGGAACAGGCAGATTATACATTAAAACATAAATCATCGGATTTCATTATGATTATTTTATTGTAATTCTGCTCCGCTTATTTGCAACTTAATATTTCGTTGTTTCTTAATGTACTTCCGCTAAGTTCTTTTTCATTGTTAGCACATTAATTAATATGTAAATGTAAAGGTTGTTGTAATATTGTTGTATTGCTCACATGTAGTGGGCTAGGAGTTTCACAACATCGTGATCTAACATTTATCTTCGATTTCAACTTAAATGCTATTCTTTTCCTGCAATAAAGTTTCCGTAATTCACCTGCCTGTATAGTTCTTATGATTGCTGTATCTATCATGATAATTGTTTTGTATTTCTTCTGATACAAAATGAAAGGAATGTTTTTGAGGTACTGTAACTATTCTCATTGTCAGAGTAATCAGACTTATACGAGATGCAATACTTTATTTACAAATGAACTACTAAGAAAACAGGTACAATCCATATTGCATGCTATTTCACCAACTAACAGTGAAAAGTAAAAGAAAAAAGCAGACAAAAGGTGAAGAAAGAAGCACCCCGTGTGAGCACAAGGTCCAGACTCCCGATCTATCTTCCTACGAATGTAATGACTTTTAAGGAGGGGTAAAGCGACGTACATGTGTATCTAATCTTTATTCATTTAGCTATTTGAAAGTAGTGGTGCATTAAAAACGTGCATATATATTTTCGCCTTCGAAATAAAGTTTTATCTCGGGTGCAGTAGACTTGCGAGTTTAGTAAACGATGCAGAGAACAAAAAAAAGTAAAATCCACTTTTACATCACCGTGTGCAGAAACAATGTACCTAGGTTACAGTTACAAAATGGTTCAATGACTTGGTGAAAAGAAACTGCATATAAATCTTGTCATAGACAGAGTAATGGAATACATAATAGGTTTACAATGGGAGCTATGTTATGTACCACGTCCTCTCTTAAGCGCGATTGCCATTCGGAAAGAAAAGTTGGAATTCCGAGAGTTCCGAATTCCTCGAATTGCCTTTGGATTTCCGAATACCTTCACTACTAACATAGAAGGTTTGATACACAGAAGCTATAAGTCACCGCTAAGGGGCGCTGTCATTTTGTGATTAGAGATAAAACAAAGTACCCTCGGTGTTCCTAATGCAATGCTAATTGAGTGTAAAATCTTCGGTTGTTTTTGTTTTTTTTCTTGACAACATTTTGGCTTTTCAATTTTACAAAGTGTAAATGACCTCTATCAATGTCCTCTAGACTAAAAGGTTTAAGAAATAAAGTAAAAATGACAATATTTTCTTCTTCGCAAAACCTCTTAATTGAGGACATTACCGGAAAAAGGGCACATAGCACAAAAACGCATTTTTGGTAAACAGCTGGTAAAGATTTAGGTTGAATATTACCAAGAAGTTTGTGAAAGAATATTTATGTCGTTGATACCACTATAAAGCGCATAGAATCAGATTTAAAAACTGTTAATTAACATCATAGAATTCAAAGTTTGCGTGAAAATATAGTGAAAATTGTATATGCATGTTATGTGCCCTTTTTCCGGCAATCAAAGATTTCATGGTGCCACAGCATAAGCGGCTGGAGCTAGAAAAACGAAATTGAAACGGTATGGCGGTACATCATCACCAGTAGATTACGAAAATATTACAAAATGTCTCCAAAGACGCCATCTTGGATTCAAATATTTAAGCTTGTGAGATCGTATGCAAAACTTTCTACGTTTTGCCTTGTATCGGTTTACACATGATTTCAAGTACACACGCGTGTTTGTTTTCTCTCTTCCATGTCATCCTTCTTTAGCTGCTGTATTACATTGCGTTCTTTCTACTAACCAGCCGAACGTGACTCTTCATTAACTAATACCCTCCGTCCATCCTTTGCATGCTGTTACGCTTTACATCATACACCTGATTCATTTCCAGGCGGGCTTCTGCAGGACTGTAGTGACATCACGGACGCTTGATAGCACTGACCACTTGACCAACGAGGACGTCTTTTTTACTACACTGCAGCTGTCGAGATGCGTACTCACCACCATCCGACTGGATACTCCTAGTCTCTCTCATTGTTAATAAATAAGCCAAACGCTCGTTGATTGTCTTTATCACCCCTGTCTGATATGCAACCACGCATTATTTTATAGAAATGGTCATAACATTAATTCTCGTTGAGATATCGATGTGCCGGCAATGAATTATTGTTACCTGTTTGCAACTCATCCCATTTGTGGTCCTTTCGACCCATCTTTACTTGGAAGACTTTCTGGGAATCCCCTACTTCCTTTGGGGAATCCCTTGCGCCCTGCTTGTAGCATTTTTCAATATGCATTTTTGGATAGCCCGGGTGTGACTTCCTCTAATTTACTCTCAATCGCCTACTCTCCGATTTTTCGTCTTCGCAATAATCCGCTCTGAAGTTCATTTTCCCACGCTTTCGGCAGTCTGTAGTTTCGTAACGCCTCGGAATTTCCCCCCCCCCAATTTCCGAGGCGTTTTTTCTTTATTTTTCACTGAACTGTCAGCTCCCGAAGTTTGTCGGTGCGTAACCTTACCACCCTGTATATAAGCGTTTATTTTCGTATGTGTGTTTAATCGCAACGATATTGCAAATTAAAAAGGGAAGGGAATGATGCGACATGTTCGGCGACACCATGATCAGGTCTGTACTTCTGGAGTTTTAGTTCCGGTGACAAGTTTAGTGATAGTTGTTTGTAGTTCCGGTGACAGTTTCAGTGATAATTATCGTTCTGTTCCGGTGAATTATCAACCAAACCAGATGAAGACGCCTTTTTATTATTATTATTATTTTTTAAACTGCCCTGCAGAGAAGAAAATTGGTTTTGATGGCGGCGATGAAACCATCTCTTGGTGAATGATGAATGATGAATTAATAAAAATATCATTGGTCGTGTGACTTCAAAGATCTTGATCCTATTACAGTATATTTGTTTTCTTAACTATATTTTCTGTATTACTTAATAGTTTTAACGTTTCATTTCTTCTCTTCCTTCAGGTTTCCGTTCGGCGTACTTCATTCTTCGGGTTTTCCAGTAAACATCGTTGTGGTGGCGCTGTACTCAATGAGAATTGGATTGCAACTGCTGGTCACTGCGTAGATGAGTAAGTGTTTTTATTTTATAGTCTTTTATTTTATCCTATAGTCTTTTATTTTATCTTTTATTTTACTTTATATCTTTTATTTTATCCTATAGTCTTTTATTTTATCCTATAGTCTTTTATTTTATTTTATAGTCTTTTATTTTATCCTATAGTCTTTTATTTTATCCTTAATTTTATTATATAGTCTTTTATTTTATCCTATAGTCTTTTATTTTATCTTTTATTTTATTTTATAGTCTTTTATTTTATCCTATATAATCGATTTACAGGATAACAACGAATAATCTTTTTTCCTTAAGAAAATAACATACTATGTTGACGTGTCATACATAAGCAAAACACGAATTCAGAGCTTTTTAGGGCCTTATTTCAAATAGTTTTGTTATTCAAAACATTTAACGTTTAAATAATCATAGGAAGTGTTTTACCAAAAGCGATGATCATCCAAGGAAAGATAAACCCTCTACATTCGTCCTAATCTTGCTCTTACGTATTTCATTTGACTTGTCTTCAGGGATTTCGCCAGGATTTTCAATTTCGGGGGTCTAAAGTCAAAATTGAGAAGGTGTAAGTGGAGCTTTGCATGGTTTATATCTATTTTCACAGCAAAAAAAATTAAAGTTGGGGGTATTGTCGAGAATTTGGGGGTAACATCCTCCGCCCCACAGGAAGGCTGACAGTATCACTGCTTGTCTTAATTTATCTTCTTGAATACTATCAAGAAGTTGGATTCTTTTTTCTTCCTTTTCCTCTTTATCCTTCAACCATACATCTACTACATCAATTAGTATACAATCTCTTCGCAGCGAACATTTCTTTTTCTCTTTTACTTTCCGCAGCATTATTTGTTTCTCTCTCTCTCTCTCTCTCTTCAGCAATTCCTCCTTATGCTCTTTCTGTGACCATGTCCACATTTCGAATGCCTTCAATTTTCCTTCTTAACTCTTTCGAACAGTACATGTTCTTGGCTCCTTATAGCAAATACTCTACACAAAATGACTGATTAATCATTTCCTTATTTTTTTTGTTCATCTTCTTACAAGGAGAACCTACTGTGTGTTCATCACTGATTTTGTTCGAACTCTTTATTTTGTGTAGTCATTAGGTAGTCAATAATTTTGACAAATTGTTGACGTTCGGTACGAAACGGTTTTAGGGAAAATCCAGTTCATTTTTGTGTAGCGCGTTGCGCCAAGTTATTTGTTCACCAGCCATTATGATCTAGTAGTTAGGGAGTTTAAGTCATATTGATAGGGTGGCGTCTTCAAACATATTAAGAGACTCTCTTTTTAAAAATTATATTTCTTAGTTGTCCACTAAATATAAGATTTGATTCCACATTGACTAGTGATATTCACTGTGGATTTCGTTGTCCATGATAAAAGTGTACACCACTTGCTCACAGCAATCTAATGAGTACTGTTTTGCATTGCTCTTTGCGTATTGTTCTAAAAAAAAAGAAAGAAAAGAAACGAGGCGCACATAGACGAACAAAAAATTTTCTATGACGGGTGACTCACGAGTGACTATCTCGATCTTCGCTGAATCATGTTGCATTCGGAGACATTCGGCTACTCAAATACTTTTAGCAACAATCCATTTTTCTTCTCTCATATTTAATTTACTAGTTCTGTTGTTGTGCATTGAGTACATTAAAACTTTTACTATTTTCAATACTGTATACTTTTTTCTTTATCTTTTTTTTTACATAATTTCATATGCACATATTATAGATTGTTTCTATAATTCTCTTGAAACTTCAATAATCCACTTTTAAAGATTTTTTTTTACCGAAGAATTATATCAAAATCCCAAACTACACAAAACTGTCAATTATTTGCAGAGTAAAATAAATACAGAAAAAATATATTTTCTTTGACGGGGGTTCAAACACACGATTCTAGAAATACAATTCTAACCACTTTGCTACAATGGCTCATTAACAAAATTCACTTCGCACATCGTGCTATGCAGCGAGAGAATATTTTCATTCCATTTTCTTTAAAATGATTTTATATGGCGCACCAACAACTTGTCAAAATTTATTTACTTTCTAATAACTACACGATGAAACATTTTACAACAAAATCAGCGGACACATTGTATGCTCCCTTAGAAAATGAATGCCTCTTTTGCCTTTGTTTCTTTTCTCACTTCATACCCCCAGGAATTCTACCAATCTCCCCTCCCTTAGGGGGATATCACCACCAAATTCTGAAACACTCCCCCAACTTTAGAATTTTGTGGTTAAAAATCGATTGAAACACTATAAAACTATGTAAATAGCGATAAATTGTCCAATTTTGGCTTCACCTCTCTCCCCCAATTGGAAATCCTGTCAGAAACCCTTCCATACAACCTTACTTGAAATACAGCCCATATACATGAAGATGGATACGTTTGTAACTTTTTCTCTTTGAATTTTGATGTTTGTTGTGCTCCCAGTTTTGTTTCGTTTCCCATCTCTATGAGATCTTTTTTACGTTTATTTTTATTCCATTTCCTTCAGTGCTTCTTTGCAATTGTTTTAACATCTTCTTAACGGATGTCTCATTCTTTTGTAAAAAAAAATGACGATATCATCTGCATATCTAATACATTTTATTTTTCTTCCCACCGCGACCGTAAGTCCTCGTTCGCTACTGAAGCCTCTCATTATAATCTATTTAGATAAATAACATGATCGAAGGACAATTTTCCTATCTCAGATCTCAACCAATTGCTCTTCGTTCTGATAAGTGGACGTCTATTTTTAGCCTTATTTTCTGATCTAACTCTAAGTTCCTTATAAGTCGTTCATCTTTTCATTTCTAACCTGTCTTCTTCAATATTTTCCATTAGCATAACTTGTTTGACTCGATCGAATGCCTTTTCTAAATCAACAAATGCTACGTATACCTACTCAACTTTCTCTATATATCTTTTTAATTCTTTTAAACAACCCAACAACTTCCATTAAACAGATAACAAAAAGATTTCTTATGAAATTAAGACTTTTTGTTCCTTTACTGAAATAATTCATCTTTGCTAGCAGCGCTTTTCCATTATTTTTTTAAAAAATGACCTGTAGTCACCTATGGAGTCAACACCAAATACCATCTACTTCTGTTAACTGCAAAAGTAAAGTAATGAATTCAGCAGACGAACGTAACCCTCACAAATTATGAACTTAAATAAATTTACGTTTTTTGTTTTTATTTTGATCATCCTGTTAACGAACCAAATTTTTATAGAAATTTGGATCGCACGTAGACACTCCCAATGAGTTTTTCTCATCGTAATCTAGGTGCTATAAACTTTCTCGTTTTAAAAACGATTTTTGAATCTACAAATAGTCAATGTTTGAAAACTTATTATTCTAGTGTGGTTCTTGTTAGGGAAGATATTTAATAATTGGTTATTAGTACATTGAGTTTAGGATTATATTTATACATGTTGGGACAACACTGCTTTATTGTTTCTTAAACAAAGGAAAGTCGGATACAAATTTGCTCGAATTTTAAATGTTAACCGTATAAGTTCCAGTCAGAAATAAAATATCGTATAAGATATTGCAATGTCCAAGTATTATGATATGGAGATGCTTGTAGAGCGTTCGATTTGGAACCAGAAATGGAGCAGTCATAGGTGGAGTCAGGTTAAACGTGATATGCATTTCATATAATGAAAAAAATCTAACCTGGCTTTTTCTAACCCTTCTTCGTTCGCTATAGCTCACTTGACATACTGTCCGTGATTTTTGTAGCAGAACACCATTGATGATATGGAAATAAACATATTACTATGACGTAGGATTCACATGATTCCTATTAATGTACCTGTAACTTATTTCTTTCCGAAAAATCACACCAGACGTAAGCTAAAGTAATACCGTCTGTATTACCGTAAGATACTTAGATAACGACTTATGCTAGTCATCAGAATAGGGAATTGTGTAGTCGTACTTCTGGCACGAAGGAATCTGTGAAATACAATGGTGATTGTGTACGAGTTGCCTACTTACCCTAAAATACAATTGAAGCATATCACTATGCAGTTAAAGTCTTATTATTATGTGTAGAAATCGTACATGAACGGTTAAGCTTTCTTCTTTATTGTAGAAATAGAACATATTCCAATTAAGGCTAAACTTTAGATACTACAACAAAGGTTATACGGTATTGAGGAAGGTTGACATTGATCTAAGGCCACGGAATCTAAAGGGAACACTCTGAATCTAGAGTTACGTCATGTGACACTACCAAATATTATCATAAAGTTACTATCAGCATCTTTTGCTCTTCTACCAGTGACATTTAACTTTCATATGTTCTTATAGTGTTGTGTAACTAAGGCACTTTTCATGTACTTTTTGTAATTTTCTCTATTTTGTATTTGTGTGTGTGTATTTTTTAATTATTATATATGTATTATCATTGTATAATGACAAGGGTTAGGTGGAAGAACAGCTCTATTAGCTGAACCTCGCCTGCTGAGACGAAGGAATTTACAAATAAACATTTCTATCATGTAAACCGTTTGAATCTTAATTATGCTAATTATTATCATTAATTTTGTAAATTAATTTTTCATTCCTTGTTTTAGCTAAATTGTTACGAGGTATAAAGCTAATTATATTGATAGCATAATTTTTAACTGACTTGTTATGTGTGAACTCTGTTGTTCGTTTCCTTGTGAAAATTTATGGACGTATTTTTAATTATCTCTTTTATTGTGATTTCAAGCAGAGGACAAAACAACAACAAATAGTTTTTTTTTAAGTTTATTGACAATAAACGAATTCTTTTTTTTATAGTACAGTATAACCCCGTTAATCCGTCACGTATGAGACTGAGGGCATGGTCGGATTATCAGAGGAGTACAAATATTTAATACGATAAAATCCTTCGAAGTCGGCCTAACTTTATTACGCTTGTTTGTTGCAATAATGGGGCGAGAACAATACACAATAAGACGACTTTTAACACACAAAATACACCTTGTCAAAGGTCACTGCTTAAACAACAAATACTCTTAAACCAAAGGATCAGAATGCACTGATCGAGTGTCACCAGCTAACCGACTCAACAAAGTACGTAGTATTTCAAGGACAAGTACAGACATGTGCCAAAATTTCTTAGCCTGCGTCATGGTCGGATTATGCGCGAGGAGTCGAACCGTCGGAGGTCAGATTACCGTAGTTCTACTGTAGTTCTTAAAAGTACTTCATTTTTTAAAAGCTTTTCAAGTTTTTGATGTATTATTAAAAAGTATTTGAATAGGTTAGCATTAACTTCCTGATGTATATTTTATTTAGATATTTAAATAATTTGCCGAGCTATTACATATGTATGCGTTGAGGCTTTGGAAAAAGGCACTAATGAAAAGCTGATTTGATTTTTTTTATTATTTACTAAAAATATTTTTTAGAATAAAAACATAACTATTTTTAATAATAATATCAGTACATTCGTTTTGCATACGTTAATATTTTCTGTATCTGTTATTTAATTTTAGTATTAATTTAGATTACTTTTAAGAACTTTTATTTTACGTAAGATAAACGAAGCAATTACATAGAGAAAAATCCATGTTTTGCTATTAAGAAAAGAATTCAAATAGAGGTTCAAATAAAGTTTTATTTACTTTACACAAAAGTTTGTTTAAACGTATTTTATTGGTACCAATGAGAAAAAAAATCGAGATGGTACCAAGGAAAACTTAAACACGGGTTGGCTAGTTGGTAGGTCGTTATGCCTTACCTACCAGAACACAACGTTTGCTGGCTGCACATATTAAAACTTTTATGACTTAAAAATGTTTTAAGATCATAACTGCACAGAAGTACAATATTACTGCACTACAATGCCTACTGTATGTTTATGAACAATAATCAGTATCGTATTAAAGCCAGGGTAACCAAATACATTCTAAAACTCAGAAACGGCTTTGTTTACTAAGATTCTTGTTTGTCCCATTAAACAAATAAAATCTATTCCTAATTAACTTATTTCTTTGTTACTAATTCGTGTCAAGTACATAGGAAATATTCAAAAATAGGAATTAATTTAAGTACAACAAAATACAAGTCCAGAATTATTAACTGATATGGTCTAAAATTTGTAACTGACAAGCGTTAATAGCCCACTTTCTAATATTAATATAACAATGAAAGTTTTAAGCTTGGCTTTTATGTAATCACAACGAGGCAGTTCAGTGAGAAAGTGTGTAACCCCGTAGTCATATAAGTAACTTGTCAGACTACAAAATACTGGAAGCTCAGTTCTATTTCTGCTTGGGATTATTATATTATTTTTTTAGTGCTAGCAATTTAATGTGTTTCAACAAACTTTTCTTGATAGAAAAAAAAGTTTGTTTGGGTCCTATTCTAACATGTTTTGGCAACCACAAACAAACAGTTTTATCTTTTTCTGTGTACGTCTTCATTCATTAGGAACTATATTCCTAAAAAGAAAGTTTGACCAATACATTGATTTCAGAGTTACTTTTTGGGTATTCCCTGTCCAGTCCTACGTTGAAATCCTACTTTCTCTATTCTAAGTGAAATATTCAATATTTACTTTGCCTTGGTGACTACGCTTGTGTGATAACGTTGTGAATTACTGCTCCAAAAGCAAAGTACACTTCGGTGGGCAGAAATTACATTCTAAGGAAAGTGTTGTGGGCTATTTGCTGCTTCTTATTTGCCAATATCAGGAATACAAGAGGTCCATATCGTTTTATTATAATAACCGCACGTAGGGGAAAATTGGATAGATTGCTTCGCACAACTCTTAAACGTCCCTCTCAATATAAATTCCCTTAACATTACAATAACTTAACTGATCAAATCTAAGCTGTAACCTAACTAACTTTACCGGTACGCTTAGGCATTAGTTTTTTTCTGTCATAATGTGAGCTTGTACAACATACTTTAATCTTCCTTTTGCTTGGAAGATATAGCTTCAACGATTGACGAATGCATTTATACATAAGCGATCATACTTTTTTTTCGTTCATATATTTGCTTTGCTGAATAATTATCCTTAGTTCTCACATAAACATATTATTGTACTAATAACTACTTCACAAAGATCCTGTAAGTAGATTTTTTTTTACCTTTAATGTATTTTAATTCCCAGTACTAACTTTTGATGGACCTCGTTATAATTATTTATGAAGTAAAGACATTTTTGACATGAGAAAATTTACATTCAAACTTCATACTTCTTTCCTTCCCTCAATATTGTCAGATAAACTTTATTTTTCTATGAGCCAGTTTATTAACTTTGGACTTCGGCCCGTCACGATTCACCCTTTAGCTATTAAAATCCACACGCATGCCCCTACCGGGACTCGAACCCGAATATTGTCAGGTGTAGCAAAAGTGACTAACAGCAGTGACTAACAACAACATGCCCAGTGTTGAACTCATGAGCGGATTTAGGAGAGAGACCTTGGGGGGGAGGGGGCAATTACTTTAAAATCTATCGTTTAGAATAAAACACTTATAGTCATTCTGAAATGACTGGGGGGGGACATAAATCCGCTTATAGTTGAACTCCATTCTGTATATAATAATTATTGAATTGGTGAAATCGGGAGAAAGATTTGTAGGATTTGGTGTAGAGTGGCCAATGAAATGCATATCTTTTATCCTGTCCATATTATGTGTTCGCTTCTTTTAAGCGTTAAATAGAGAACTTTCCAACAACTTTTGTACTTCAGTTTATAATAGAATTGTAACCAATCTTCTGATTCTATATTTTACTGATTATACATTTATTGACAACCTGTTACCGCCTCCTCCTCTATAGATGGGACTAAACTCACCTAGTAAAAGTAAACTTTGCGCACTCAAACCACAGATAAGCAGACTGTCTTGGAATTCAATCTGCCGCCAGATCCGGAAATGCTACGTGAATGAAATCCAGGTTTTGCGTCACGTATTCTGGTTAAAATGTTTAAGCTAAATCAACTTGCATTTATATAGGTCATATAGAGATCTATAGTTTAAGCCTGTCACATGTCTTGGGAATAACGTCTTTAGGCGAACAGTCTTCCTGGTGAAATTGAGGGATAACCCTGAAAAATTAGTCGGCAGCAAGACTCGAACCTTCATGCCTCGTAATTTCGCTAGCATTAGCACCAAATCACGGAGGTTAGATTTACACATATTTCATTTTAATTCGGCAATAGCATGTTGTTGTTGCAGCTTCGCTTCATAACAAAGTGTAGAATTTCACAAGCAGTCGTGTTGAATGCAGGATATTTAGGTCTGAGTTTGGGTCAGAAGACTTTTGCTAGGAAATATGAAGAAAATGCTGCAGAATCTGTAAAGCTTGGACAAAGTTGTTATCCAAAAATAACCTCATAGGTAGGAACACACAGATATCGTGCTGGTGATGTGATGTTGATATTCGCTTAAATTAAAAGTGCAGTGTCCCGCTTTGTATCGGGGTTGTTGAATAGTTCTGCGTGAGAGTTGGTTTCTGATCATGAAAGACAGAGAACAATTATAGGCGCCAACTCGCGCGCTTCTACGTAAATACAGTTTCTATATTATCACTTGCGACAGACTGTCATGTTGTATATTTGATTATATCTGATTTCTTATAGAAATTGTGACCAGAAGTGACTCGTAACTATTTTAAACTATCACATGCGAATAACACATAGCACTGTAACTCAGAATTAGGGTAACTGTGTAATGCATAAAGAAAAATGATGTCATTTGAGGTGTAAGTTCTGGAAACTGCTTTACTTGTACTTTCGATGTATCATAAGTATTGTTTGCTACATTTTGTCCAAATTTCTCCTTTAGAGTAGATCATTTATTATATCATCAGTATGCTGTCGGATAAGGCACAAAAGAAGTCCCAGCTGTTGCCGAGTATCACACAAGAAAGATGTAACTACAAGCTACTACTAAAGATTTGTTTCATAGTATTCTGGTAACTTCAAATCCTCTTATATCTGAATCACCAGATAAGAAAAAAAAAATACATTTATCCAAGGAAGTTGTTGAACTAGTCCCTCATTTCCTAATTGGAAACTGTACCGCTAAAC
>JAGDQP010030054.1:0-22898 GCA_022664845.1 Lepisma saccharinum | reverse complement strand
TCTTCAAACAGGGTCACACGTTATTGAGCTTGAGCGGGAGTCAAATCATGGGGAACCATTCTCGATTGCCTGGAGCGAAACCCAAGTTGATGCAGATGACGAACAACACTGGTTTGTGATGTCTGGACCTCATCTGCCAGCTGACGGGTACTGGTTCCTGTGTTTCCTTCAACAGTGTTCAGGAGGGCATCGATATTCGTCGTCACAGGGCGTCCATTTTTGAGCATGTCATCGAGACAGGTGTCACCAGACCGAAAAGGTTGAAACCACTTTCTTGCTGTGGACTGGTGGACATTACCTTCACCTTTTACGGCACAAATATCCTTGGCCTCTGCTGCTGCATTCAACCCCTTTCTCCAGTAATGGCGCAGAAGCACACGACACACAAGTTTCTCCTCAGCCATTATCCTGCCAACTGTGTATTCAACGCGTAGTTCCTCCCACACACCGTTAACGTTGTGATCAAACAGACACGTGACACGCTTTCTGCTATCACCACCTTCAACTGTTCTACACGTTGCGCATGGTTTTCCGGCATCAAGTGGGCGGGGCCACCCAACGCTACGAACATATGACTCACCCTGATAGCACTTTAAAGGCAGAGAGACAAATTTCACCGGCGGCCATTTTGTTACCCCCCTCCCGGTCCCCTGCCACGGTTTTCGGCTTGCTATCTGGTACCACATGATTAGGTACCTTCTAATGAAGGCATTCTCCCTACCCGCAACGGCCCTTCACACAAAACTCACGAACTTACAAATGTAGGTGTCAGACCAATCTTTCTGGTCCTGCATTAAAAGTCATAAGCCATACACCTACCATTACATAAAATAGTCTAGCTCCGTTAGTTTTAAAGATACATAAATGGAACATACCTTGTTGGAAAGCCCTTGAACTGGCCTACAACGTTTATTTCAGAGTTATTTCGCATAACTTTGGTAGTTTACGAGTTATTTCCATTTGAATATAAAGAAAAGGGGTTGATAATAATTAATTTTGGTATTTAAGGACGCCATATTTAAAATATGGAGTCGCTATGGGAACAAATTGTTTTAAAACGAAACCTCTAATGTGTTATTAAATTATTCGCACAACCACGAACGTTTTAATTTAAAATTTGTAGAAGTTATAACACTTTAAAAGCAGAGAGACGAATTTTACCGGTGGCCATTTTGTTTCCCCCTCCCGGTCCCCTGCCACAGTTTTCGGCTTGCCACCTGGTACCATATGATTAGGTACCTTCTAATAAAGGTATTCCCCCTACCCGCAACAGTCCTTCACACAAAACTCACGAACTTACAAATATAGGTGTCAGACCAATCTTTCTGGTCCTGCATTAAAAGTCATAAGCCATACACCTACCATTACATAAACTAGTCTAGCTCCGTTAGTTTTAAAGATACATAAGTGGAACATACCTTGTTGGAAAGCCCTTGGAGTGGCCTACAACGTTTATTTCAGGGCTATTTCGCCTACCTGTGGCGGTTTACGAATTATTTCCCTTTGAATATAATGAAGAGGGATCGAGAATAATTAATTTTGGTATTTAAGGACGCCATATTTAAAATATGGCGTAGCTATGGGAACAAATTGTCCTAAAATGGAATTTCTAATGTATTATTAAAATATTCGCACAACCACGAACGTTTTAATTTGACATTTGTAGAAGTTATAGCACTTTAAAGGCATAGAGACGAACTTTACCGGCGGCCATTTTGTTTCCCCCCCTCCCGGTCCCCTGCCACAGTTTTCGGCTTGACACCTGGTACCACATGATTAGGTACCTTCTAATGAAGGTATTCCACCTACCCGCAATATCCCTTCATTCAAAATCCCACGAACTTACAAATGCGCCTGGACTAAATCTGAATAAATTGAAGTTCAAAAATCAGAAACTTGGCAACATAGGGAAATTTACAGGGGAAATTCAGAGGAAAAGCAGAAACATTCTTTTCGCTAGCCGAAAGCGTCCATATCTTAGTATTCTCTGAAACAGAATAGAGACATATGTTCATTCATATGAAACGTTACACAAACAAAAGTTACATAATGCATGCGTAGCCTTTTCATGTAACAGATACTATTATATTTACCGATAAGGCACTAAGAAAGACATAAAATCTCTTTTCACTTTCGAAGTGAAGACTTTCATTCAACGGTGTTATTGTTTGTCAAAGTTATGAGTAGGAACTCGGAAGAGTTTAAGTGTTATGTGTTAAATTAGACGAAACAGTAAATAAGTGCGCAAAATTATATTTTCATGTCAGCTTTAGGTTTTATGAACGGTTAGGAATTCATATACCAAAAAACAGTTACACTTCTTATAAATCTAACCCATATTTATAAATGGTCGTGCACATTATTTTTAGAATAACCAATAGGTATCAAAATGTTATAAGTATGAATGTTACTTTCATGTTAATATCATTTATAACTTGGGATTTATTTAATATATTTCGAAATGTTAGTGTGAAATACCCCCACTTCAGGTCCATAGAATATTGTATTATTATTAGTAGCAGTAGTAGTAAGGCACGACTATAAGTCTAAACTATAATTGATCAAAAAAGCACAGCCTTGACCTTGTTCTTTTTGACTGACAGCTTCCGTGAACGACCAAACCTGATAAGCCGTGACGTAATAAGTTTCGTGCTCACTCTCACAGCAGAATATTTGTAACCGTTAAATCAGGCCAGCAAACCATTCTTTTCTGGAAATTGATATCAGAACAGAGGTTCGAACCCCAAGACTAGTGCTTACACTTATTCCGTTGAATCTTTTCTATTTATTTGTGTGTTTGTTTTTGTTTTTGTTTTGTTTTATTTTATTTTATTTTGAAGGGGCTTGCTATGTGTAGTTTTCCATTTTATGCTATTTTGAAATAGCAAATTTTGAGGCATAAATCAACCCTATGCACCTGAACTTCCCTTAAAATCCCAAATTATACTGTATCAGCTATTAGTGTTCGGTTCTAATTGCATGAAAGACGAGAAAACAGTAAGAGGTTTAGTTGTTATACGTATACATATAGGCCGATTCTGCCGATTTCATGAGTTAACCAATATGAGAAAAGCGTTCAAAGTTTGCTCAAATTGTAGACTCCTTGGCTGATATGCGAAGATCCTCGAGAGCTAATCCTTGTCTATGCAACTTTTTATCTTTATTATTATTAATAATATAATTAATATATATTTTTTTTCTTTTGAAACTTTTCCATTTGCTTTTACGTTTCGCTACAACGTATAGTTGTGGTGGAGTATACAGGTAATGTTATACAGGATGAATAAAAAAATCGCTCCCATATAGATTGTCATGTTATCATTGACAAATTCTACGTTATAAATAATTTTTGCAAAATTTTCCTACGATGTGTAGTTATCGAGCAATTAAGGGGGAAGGAAAATCGTTGCAGCCCTGTAAAACGTATAGGCCTAATATCTGATTGAGACCAGAGGCGAAGCTCAGTATGGCAGATGGGACCAGAGACTACTGGCCTACAAAATTTCAAACCTGAATCTCAGTTTATTTACGATTTACGTTTGAAGCAGTATGTAGTCGGAAAAAGTTATTTTTTTACCATCCGATATTGAATTTAGGTCTGAAGTGTTGTAGTCAGCCAGGCTCACTGTCACACAGCAGAAGTGTTGCTGCTTAAACATTAGGCATAATATGCTTTTCCATGTACCACGTTGCCAACGAACCATTTTCCGTTTAATTACTCTAAAGGCAAGGATCCTAGAAAATTTTGCAAAGCGTAATCTTGTGTGAGAATTTGCCAACGAATTAGTATTGTGGGCGCGACTTTTCACTCAACCTGTATTAAGATGAAGGATACGGATATGCCTTAGATAAATTTATTTATTTATTTGTCCACTACAGAACCAAAAGTTCCATTGAAATAAACATAATAGACACAGTATAATAAAAAATATACACAATCAATATACATATACAGTTGTATGACAACCCCGCTGCTCTCGAACCAAGCACCATGGTTACGTTAATATAAGGACACACAGAGTTACCACACTAAGTTTTTAGAGGACATTTACCTCAACACTTGGCTGTTGTTATTTCATACATTTACATAACTGCTTTTCTACGTAAGACATAACAAACAGTGGACAAAAATCCACCTTTCAAGCAAACAGGTAGTTTGCGTAGTTATGATTATATAAGCTGTTAAAAACAATGTAAATAGATTAATGACTATGTCGCTAACTCTAGTTAGCAACCGTTCGACATCATCGGTCTGTCTGGTAAGTTAAGCGCCAAACTTTGTAACATATTAATCATGTGACTAAAACCATTGCTTATGAAAACCTCTCGTTTCACCTTTTATTTTCTAGCTACATCCTTTTCGGCCCCAGTCTAAATAATCACGTTCTTTGGAAGTTTTCTATAGATTTGTCGACGACATAATTTTCGTAATTCCCAGAGAGCTGCATGTTTAACAGAAATCATCCACAATAAGACCTTTACTTCATGTCAACTACAAACATTTGATTCTAATATGAAATATATATATATATATATAAATACACCGATGCTGAGATTTTGATGTCATCCGTAGTTCCGTTTCACAGAACGTATAACTCTGCCTCTGGTATTTCACATAGTAAGTTATACAATAATACCACATAGTTCTTCATTCCTTCACTTCAATGAGTTTGACCACCTTATTTTTAAGGACATGATCGTTCCTTCTAAATTTCAAATTCGAACGGCAACACACTACCTAAATTTGAGTAATACAATGGACTTACCTCTTTTAATAGTAAATTCAACCATCAAGCGATTGGACAAACTCAAAGGGCAAACCTATAAAACCTATAGATTCTATAAAACTTCAAAACCATTATATAGGACTTCTAAAATTCGGCCTTTCTTACACTAATTTATTAGTTATAGTAATTGCCGTAACTCTATTTCTTAGCAGTAGCATTAGGTTTTACTTTTTATATTATATCTAGAAGAATTAAGTCTATATAACTCCAACGAGTTCGTGATAAGTTTACTTTCTTTCCTCTATTGTTTTCAGAGAGATGTCAAAGTTAGCGTTGATGGCACTGACTATCTGCTTGGGTTGTATTATTTTCGCTATTTTGATATTCTTATTCGTAAAATTATTTAAGTTTTTAACACATAAGAGTACAAAAGAACGATCTCAAGTTGCACACGAAGCGTCAGACATAGTTTTAGATCCTATTCCTTCCTCTGTGTCTTCTACAGGCAACTACCATACTTATGAGACGACTCCTACTATTTATACTGACACCAGTTCTGATATATACGAAATGCCTGTTGCTTTACCCCTGCATATACTAGTCAACATTTTTCAGCACAAATCAATTTGACAATCTCGCAACTTCCATTGATATTTCAACATCTCCAAATATATTAGAGAAAACTTCTATTATTATCTCAACCTTTGCTCCACCACCAGCACTTACGGAGCGCCCACCGCTTTTTTTCTTTGCTGATATCACGCATAGACAACTTTTGTCCACGATCTTTTGAGAGAGCGCTTAACTTTCGTTTCACATGAAGACCACAACCTTTTGCATTCATCGGACCTACCAGACCTTCCAGAATCTGCAGATCCAGTTCCTACGAAGATCTGCACACATCTCGTCTTTATTGGAGAAAGGAACTAAACAAACATCATGGGACCTATACTTTCAACAGCATTGGAGCGTTACTGAAGATAGAATCAGCTACCAGAGAAACTTCGCCAGATCATCTCTATTTCTTGGATTCCCCTCCCATTAACAAATCCTAGTGATTAGACTTCCCTGCGAAGCATAGTGTTTATAGTGTATTATTATTTTTGGTGAAAGTGTTTTATGATATAGTACATTCATTTTTTTTTATTTGTGAATGGTGTTGGAAGAAACATATTTTATTACATGTGCGCATATATAGTGAACGGTGATGGTGCCAAACCTGCTCAGTATAGTGGATGGACATACGGTTTAGTGTCTATGCCACCACATTAACAGTTTAATTTCACACCTACTTGTGAAATTTTCTTCGAGAGGGAGGGGGGGGGGCATGTATGCCAACCCGGGTGCTCTCGAACCAAGCACCATGGTTACGTTAGTATCAAGGACACACACAGAGTTACCACATTACTAAGTTTTTAAAGGACATTTACCTTAACACTGGGTTGTTGATATTTCATACATTTACATAACTGCTTTTCTACGTAAGACATAACAAACAGTGGACAAAAATCCACCTTTCAAGCAAACAGGCAGTTGGCGTAGTTATGATTGTATAACTGTTACATAACAATGTAAATAGATTAATGATTATGGCGCTAACTCTTTTCTGGACATACCCGATGAAATAACATTACATAGGTATTTTACGGGCAATCCTTTTCCGTCAACTTTGCTGACCCGTCGAAAACTTCTCTTGTATTTTCATCATCAAGGAGGAGAACGAACTATCGTGGTACAAGAGGTACCAGGACAGAGTTAATTGTGAGAGTTGTGATCTGGAGTTCGTATCAAATACTTCACATAGATTTTTATTACCATTAAACGGCTGACGCCCTAGTTAGCAACCGTTCGACATCATCGGTCCGTCTGGTAAGTTAAGCGCCATACTTTGTAACGTATTAATCATGTGACTAAAACCACTGTCTATGAAAATCTCTTGTTTCACCTTTTATTTTTTAGCTACATCCTTTTCGATTCCAGTCTAAATAAACACGTTCCCTCTTCGGCAGGACGGGGAATGATACAATATAAACAATCAATATATATGTACCTAAGTATATAAACCAGCGTTTCTCAACTGGTGTGTCGCGAATGGGCCGCTGGTGTGCCTCGAAGAAATCGAAATAAAATTATTAATTTTATAGTAACCAAATTGCAAGACATAGGAAAAAATGTATATTTGCATTTCACATTAGTATGAACCTCTACAATGAAAAATAATACTGTAATTATAATATATTATTGTACGTACATTACTCGATTACTGTGTAGTGTAGCAGATAGTATTTCGGAAACAGAATTTTATTTGCCGGAGCCTCATACATATTTCCACGGTTAGCTGCTATGTTACGCTTCAATTCAAAGTTCATACTAACACCGAGAGGTGGAAGCACTTGTACGGTATGCATCAAGCGAACGTACGTAAAACACTCATTCGTGTCACGTGAATGACAGAACAACACATTGTTCAACAGCTGTGTTGACTTCGACGCATTGCAAGCGGTTTGGTTGCAATAAAATGGACCGGTTTGTGGTTAAAAAAGCGAAGTTAAGTGATGAAAATGAAACGGATACTTCTGCTTCCACCAGCTCGTTACAGATTATCCATCTGTGAGTAAATGTAAAAGTGTTGTACGGCAGTGTTAGGAAATGTACTTATCATTTGGTTTTAAGTCGACTGGAGGAGATCGCCCACGCCCTGAGTGTGTCGTCTGTGGGGAGCAATTGTCCAATGAAGCAGTAGTACCAAGTAAGTTAAACGTCATTTTCATACTAAGCATGCCAATTTAGAAGATAAACCGTTGGAGTATTTTAAAAGAATCTTGTCTCAAGAAGCCCATCAAGTTAATTTTTTTTACAAAACAAGTTAGTATATCTGATAAAGCACAAGAAGCAAACTATGTTGTCGCCTTTGTTGAATCATGTTTGAAGTACTGAGACCAAAGGAACCAATACCGAGCAAAAAGTTGAGAATATTACGTTTAGAGCGAGTACTATTAGAGCGTGAGATTGTTTGAGAAGGTGCAATTTTAGAATGGCAAGGAATAGTATCCTCTGTATTTCGAAAGGAGGATTTCTCGCAGTTTTTACTTTCTTTTCGTATCTCGTTTCATTCTATGCAGTTTTTCTTAGAAGGATAGGTTGTCTGAAGATTTAAATTGGAGCGTACATCAATGTAAACATCTATATGCGAATTCACAGCTAAACCTTTGTTGGTTAATGCTGCCCCCCCCTTGCTGCAAAATGATTTCATGATATCGGTTGGTTGGTAATTCTGTGAAGCATATGGTTGGCCATATTCCCATTCTTATGGATAATACTATGAAAAGTACGGAATCCATATTGTGTATCTTTACTCTAGAAGAGAAAAGGAAAAGGAAATTGGTCTAAGCTATATATAGAAATTATTCTAAAGCTATATCTACCTTTAAAAAGTCTTTTGCTTTTTCCCTTTTAAAAAAAAAATCTTATCATAATGCTTGTTAGTAACATCTTGCTTATATATAAGTACATAAACATGGATATACCGTGCCATAACATGGTACAGTTTGATTTACCGACTTGTGACGAGTCAGCATGCTGCTTGACCTTTAATCTCGTGGTATTGTATTGCAAAAAAGAAAAGTACTGATGCGAGATTGCTATCATCACTGCATTTAGTGTTGAACACAAAATGTCAGGATACAGTTATTACGAAGAAGGGCTGCTCGTTATTAATAACGCGTTTTTGATATTTAAAGTAAAATATCAGTTCGAGGAAAGCGTGTTTAGGGAAGTTTTCCCATTAGAGTCTGAAAATCAGATCAAGGCCTATTTTCGGCACGCGCTGGTCACAAACTGCGACACGTTGAGAGCCGCATTGAGTTTCTTCTACGAGAAGCTCGAGGAGCAAGTAGATCATTACGTCCAAGAAAATTTGAATTTACCTACTAGTAGCGCAGTTTGATGGAGAAGGCTTGAGTTGGGATCTCCAATAAGGTAAGTATTCTCTAAATCTAAATATACATATCATTGTCTATTTTATTCCTCGTAGCATCCAGTGTTCTTAAAAAAAGAAGTGTCTTTCCCTTGTTAGTTTATACTTGTAAAAAATAACTCAACTCTATCGTCGCTTGAGTTAATATAAACTGTGTTCAGCTTCTGAACAAAAAAAGTACAGTAATATGCATAACTTCATTCTACTAACCTACTTTCTTCTTTTTTCTTTTATTATAAAAAAGCGCTTAGTTTCTATTAGCTCGTGCTAAGTATCTTGGTTATGTAAGTGAGCTACAATTGCCTCACCTGTGACACCGTAATTGTATTATAACTAAGCAAAACAAAAAAGATATGCTCCTTAGATTTCAACCTATAGTGTTTTACACTGAAATATCGTGTTCAGGTTATAAGAGGAAAAATACCAAAATGGTTTAGTAAGTAATCTTAAAATAATAAAAATGTCTCTAATGTAATAAAAGAGTTGCTAATATAGAGAAATTCTCTAAGGGGAGGGGGGGATTTCTGAAATAAAAATAAATTTTTAATCAATCAATTCAACAGTTGAAAATGGGACAGTTTTTGGAAAGAGTCAGCATTTCTGACCCTTGATCAGATCGGGCCTCTTTGAAACCGGAGCTGCTCGGTTTTATTTCCAATTGCGCTCCTGAAAGATTAAAAACGTTTTAAAAAAGTATAAAGTCGTGAAAATATATTTGTCTTCATCTCGTTGGACTTTACTCGGATTCTTTCAATAGTAAAGTAGCAAAATCATGTCACTATTCTTGTTTTTCTCTTGTTCAATACCATATTCTTCTAGAAATTGAGTATCTTCGTGATAACGTCGTAATCTTTGTATAGCAGTGGGTTCAGTACTCCAATTGCCTTTTCTGTCTTGGAATCTTAATTCGTATGCATTATTGTGAAATTGCTTTAACACAGTTCCAGGCTCATGATATGGAGTTGTAAATGCTTTGACCGTTCCACGCTTAAAAGATGGATTAAACATAAGCACTTGTTGACCAATCTCGTAACTATTATATCGATATTTGCGGTCGGAAAATCTTGTCTGTACTAAGTAGTCATGGAGAAGGTTCTGTGCAACTAAACGGTGTGCTCATTGCATATCCTCAAGGCGTTGAGAATTTTCAGGAATCTCACATATTGTGTTAAACATACTATCAGTTATGTATCGTGGCTGAAAGCCATATGCCAGGTAATGGTCGCTGTAGCCAACGCTTGGGCGCGTCGCATTGTTAATGCTAGAAATGCACTCTTGTAACGAAATATTCCAGAGTTTCTGGTCGCCCTGGTGTTCAGATATGTACATTTTCAACATATTCTCCAGTAAAGAATGCGAAGATTCTATTAGTCCAATGCTCGAATGCGAACATGCTAAAAATCTTTAGGTTTAATTCCCATCAAATTACACAGCTCTATGTAACCAGTTCTACGAAGGACATATGTCGGTCACTCTTCAAAGAAAGAGGGAGACCAAAACGAAGTATAATTCTTCTATATAAAATCGCAATTGTCTTAGCAGTAATATCAGGTACGGCCTCCGAATTGTTTTTTTTTATATGGGCCAGTCTAGTAACTTTGGACTTCGGCCCGTTACGATTCCCTTTAGCTGTTAAAATCCACACCCATGACGGGACTTGAACCTGGGACCTTCGAGCCGATGGCCTACCGCCGCAGAGCACTCGGCCACCCGGTCAGCACGGGCCTCTGAAACTAACAATCTTGTTCCTTCGCAAATAGCTGAAATATGTTTATTTTTGCAATAAGACACTGGATAGGGCTCACTGGTATCGATTTGATAACAGGTAAGAGCTGGAGGTGTCTCAACGTGCGGCAATTTCTTGACAAGCTTATTGCGTTGACACGTGCTACAAAACCTATTTTAGCACTGAGGAACTGTTTTGAGTTCTTAAAGTAATATTTTCTTGATGCAGACATGTATGTCTTTTTAAAACCTAAGTGATTTGCTATTTTTTACTTATGTATGGATTCGAACCATTGGTCCTTATGTTGGTCAGGAATACATAACTGTTTCGTATTATGTCTTGGATTGTTTCTAGGAGGAACTCTGTATAAAACTCCATGAATCAGCTTAAAGTATTTACTCTCTCGCAATACTTTTTGATCTGTCTGTCCGTTTGGGTTCAGTAATGCTGGGTCATTATTCTGAAGTGTTATATGTCAAGTTCTCAAATAAGACTTCAACGGTGTACGTGTTATCTTCCAATTGGTTTGAGTCCTGTAAGTTTTCAGAAACTTTTATCCATGTTTGCAAATAAGCGTCATTGATATCTTTCGTGAGTTACACCAATGGGTTTTTCTCATCTTGATTCTCACCTGGTGTGTCGATGGAACATATTTGGTCTTCTATTGCTGGTAGAATAACAGCGTCTAGGTCTAGATGTGGTTCAGGTTTATTCATGTTTCTCCGAAAGATGTCCACAAAATTCTGGTCCGTGGGACAATGTCGAAGCGTAAAATCATATTCTCCAAGGAAAGTAAATGCTCTCGCCATCTCTCCAAATGGATCTTTAGCTTTTGAAAAAGATACGTTATCCGTGTATAGCTCAAAATGCCTCCATAACAGTAGGTATCTAAAAAATTTTAAAACATACACAGCCGCCAATATATCACGTTCGTAGCTCTTCTACGTTCAGAATCAGAAAATTTTCGACTGCAGAAGCCCAGAGGCTTCCATTGGTTGGTCTTGTCAAGTTGTAAAACATCTCCACTCAAATTTTCGGCTGAGGCGTCAGCGTAGACCCTGGTAGGCGCGTAGTGTGCCAATACAAGAGAGTTAACTAAAGCTTTCTTAAGAGCTAAAGAACAATCTTCATGTGTAGAAAGCCATTTATAGAGTTTCCCTTCGTGACTTCCAGTAATGGTGCTACTAGGCTGGCAAAAGAAGGTATTTGAGTTCTGGCAAAACTGCAAAGTCCAATAAATTTCCCATCTTGAAACGTTTCCTGAGGATGTGAAAAGCACTGAAGAACTCATAGGCATGCAAAATTACATCATCTGCGTAATAACTAATTACACCTTCGTAAGCCTTTGCATAACGTAGCTCAAAGCTTCGGACGGTGAAAGGAGGCCAATTGGAGCACGTAGCATCTGAAAACAGCCCACTGGAGGGACGTTTATGGTAAGATATTTCTGAAATTCTTTATCGATCTTTACGGTGAAGAACGCACTGTTCACGTCAGTATTAACCATATACTTGCAATTGCGTAATTTGTACAAAGCAGACTTCATAGAAACTTGTATATCTGCACGCTTCTGGAAATATGAATAAATCATGCGAAAATCGCAGCAAAAGTGATACGAGGAATCTGATTTATTTACCAAAACAATTCGAGAAGTATAGTCATTAAATCCTGGCTTTAAGACGCCGGTTAATACAAGGTCTTTAACCTGTTTCGACATTTGTGGAAGAATTTGCACTCGAATTTCCCTCGTTGTATGCGCAAATGATTTTATAGATTTATCTATAAGTAGTTTCTGATCATAATTTTAACACCAATGTCACTTGGTGAAAAGCTCCATATGTCAAGAAATTCATACAATAATTGTTCTACTTGCTTGCGTTGTTCATGTGTTAAATTTTTGCAAATATCAAATTATGAGATGTAGAAGAGCATAGCTGTTGCCTAAGCGTTTCTGTAATTCTAAATCAGATTATGTAGTTGCACTACAACTATAGTGTGTTTTTCACTTTTGTTGACCTGCAAATTAGAAAACTCTTCCTCTTTAAAAGAGGTGTGCACTTTACCCAATATAGTTTTACGATGTAAGGGTACTCTATCGTTGCTAAAATTGGAAACGTAAGCGTACAAATGTTCGCCATTTGTCACTTGCTCTAAGATTTTGACATTCAGTTTTTGCATTAATTTACGGTTGGGTTTAAAATATATATCCCTGCCGGAGATATTGCTATTAGTTCTCATTTGAATAACTGCTAATGTATGGGGTTTGAGCATATGAAACTACTTAGGGTAGCAAAAGGTATTCTTGTTTGCTCCTTGAATATATGCTCTAATCGGTTTACTAACCCTGTTACATTTCTGTTGAGAAAATTGCACTGGGTGCACTTTATTGTACATGCTAAAAGAAATTTCTGCGTAATGTATCCTGACTTCATAATGTTTTAAGGCATTGGTGCCAAGGAATTGATGAACAACTCATGATTTACAACAAAAATGAGTGGAAAAATACAAAACCCGCTATATCCACGTTCAAAATTACACCGCGATGCAAATGTAGAATCTTATTGGCTATACCTTTAACTTAAGTTGTTACCTTTGATATTTTTGCATCTTTTGTTATTTGTGATTGTCCGATTATGGATAGACTACTGCTGCTATCAATTATGAGATCATGGATATTGTTGTTTATTTTAGCTTTAACTGTGGTGATTTTATATTTGTCAGACAGCTTTGTAGTATAAATTTGACATTTCCTTTGCTTCTGTGAAGAAAAATGGGCATGATTTTCTTTTGTGGGAGGATCCTAAATTTCACTTGACTCGGCCCTGTCTTCATTCTAAAAAAATCGCTTTGAGTCGTGTTCGGCTACGTACGATCGGCGGTTGCCCTGATTACTGTCTCTATCACTTGCACCGTCAAGTGTTGCGTCCTCGACCTCTGCCGCCTCTTTGACGTCTATTGGAGTATTACCACGGCTTTGGTCATTTGGCTGTGAAGAATATTGGTTATAGTAAGGTTTGTACTGACCTCTATTTGTATTTTACCATATAAATTGGGTCTAGAGCCTCCTCGATATGAATTTTGGGATCTGGCTCCTGCCCTAGGACGGCGATTATTCGCTTGTAACATTGTTTCTCTTGTTAACTGATCTAAACGTATTTTCTGAACTTCCAAGTGTCAGGTTTAATAGTTTGTCTGAAAGTACGTCTACATTGTTACCCTCTTCTGAAAGTACGTCTACATTGTTACTCTGCATTTGTTTTGAGCTAAAACGAATTTGTACTGCAGGCAGTTTTGCTTGTGTTGTAGCAATTCTCGGCTTTCCCGTAGGTGGCAGAGTCTGCTTAACGTGTGATTTTCAGAGTGACGCTCCTGCCATCTGTACTCGGTTAGCAGCATCTTGCGCGTAAGCAAATGGGCTTGTAGTAAATGTAGCATATGGGTCTGGGAGGGTCAATAATGCTCCCGGCTTGTCATTTGATGTAGATGGATGTTGTAACGATGCGGCATTCATTAAATATTGTTGCTTTGGTACGTTTACTTGTTGAAACACATTGCTTTGATGTTGTGAAGTAGAAATTAGTACAGTTTGCCAGTTTTGTGTCTCCCCAACTGATTGGTTCGCAAAGTAAGTTTCAGCAAGCTTTCTTTGAGTATTTTGAAGCTCTAATTGCTGCTGTTTGTCCAAGAGAAATCCTCTGTTACTAAGTTTATGCATATGCGTGTTCAGTTGTGAAACCGAATCAAATTTGTGCACTCATCCAAGAAACTTTTTTAAGCCTATCAAAATAAAGTAAATTTTTGTCTTCTGGCGTTTCAGGATTCAGCTGCAATATTAATTTCTTCTTCTGAATGATATATTGAATTGCGCTTTCGCCCTGTTGTTGTATCCGAGAGTTTAAAATGCTCTCGATCTGAATTATATGCGAAGAACGACGCATTTGATAGACAATTTTGTATGTTAATTGCTTGAAAGTTAATTGACTGAACTCGCCTTGATTGCGAAGTCTAAGAGAAATGTCTAACGGCAGTCCTTCGAGACTAACGCTTAATCTTAATTTGGCTTCATCAGAGCTCCAGTTGTTCAATTGTACAATTAAATTGAATTTTGACAAAGATTCTCCAAACGGTTGGCCTGCCCTGTACATCGGAGGGTTAAATGCTTGTCTATTTGGTTGAGGTGACGGTTCACAGTCGGAAGATGCGCTCCAATCTGCTGGTGGGATGCCTCATGTGTTCACCACCATCGTTAAATATTGCTTGCTAAAGTAACAGTCTATTTGTTTTTTTTAATATTGCTCTCAGAGAGAAATGAAATCAGTATATTAATATACAGCTAGCACTATATACTATGTAACTCATTAACCTAGTTTCAGATCAAGATGACACCACTAGCTTATGTAAAACTTTTTCACCCCACCCCCTCAGATTCTTTACCCTCTTATTTCTTCACGAAGCCCCTTATCTGCTCCTAGTAACCTTTGCACTTTCTTCTCCGCTTGAAATTTTCTCCTACCCATCTAGTCATCTTCCTGCATACATAGCCTGGCCACCCTGTCACCCAGCATCATAGACAGTATCGCGTTTCCTTAACACCAGTCCCGCACCTGTGCGCTTTGTCCATTTTCCTTCCTAACAGTTGAAAACGAAATTGCGAAACGTACTAATTTTCTATAGTGTTTGTGAAGTTCGTGTGCTCCTATCTTAAGACTTCACTGTATAAGTATCCTTTTTTTCTAACTTGTTTACCATCTTATGTATTCCCGGGTTGGGCTTCCATTGTTCTGACCACGTGGTCACCACACAACTTCTTTGTCCTTTGTGTTTTCCTGTTATTCTGTCCTGAGTTAGTTTTGACATTCCTTTGAAGTTTCTACCTTTGCTGCTTGTTCCCGCCCCCTTCGTACCTTGTCTTCCTATTATTATTGTTAGTACTATTATTATTTCCTTTTTTCCTGAGATATTGGTTTTTCTTTTTTTAGTTATGTTTTGGTTTTCACTTTCAGTTAATTGACTCCTCTACTTCCCGTCCCGGCTTTACCTGACTTTTTGCACTCTTCCTTTTTTAGTTTCACTTGACTTTCTGCACTCCTACCGGTACCATGTCTTCCAATCCTCTTCTGTTGTGGATCACCCGTTTCCTCACAGCACGCTTAAGTTTTCCGTCATTCTCTCACATATTGAATTCCTGCTATCCTGCCTTCACCTAGGACTTACACCTAAAGGCCTAACTCTCAAAGTCCCCTTCTCCAGTTTCTCGCCATCCGATCGACAGAAGCTTTTTCTCTTCTGCAGATACACCTCTGTTAATGTTACCACCCTGACACTCTCTTTACACTTTCACCAAGCCTTAGAACTCTCCAAAGAAGTGCAATCTGTCATGAAAATCCTGCTTTCCTTAACATCTCCCCCCATCTCTAACATATACGAAACCCTAACTGATGTTTCCCGTCTCCTGCTTTCCATGAGATCCAAACACCTTTCCAAACTCTCTCGACTTTGTCTTTCTGCCCTCTCTTAAGGCTCCTCTCTTCCTTTGTCTCTCCCTTCACCTTCCACTTCTTCCCCTCTACTCGGACTGACACCCGCCTTTAATTAGTAGTTTTGATCCGACCTTTCTTAGCAATTGCCGGAACAACCTAACCTCTGCCCCACAGAGACTCAAAAGTAACTGCGTAAGTGAATCCGTCAGCTTAAGCCAACCAAAATATCCTAGACGGCCGCAGCCAGTTCTCAACCTTTCTTCCCGCACACTTTCAGATACCGAACACAAAGTCCTTTCGGACGGCCTTTCCTTCTCTCCTTCCCGCCATATTGAACAAGCCAACCTACTTAGTGATTTCCTCACCTTTGCCCGTAACCTCAGGTGGCACTCACTACCACTGATCCACTCATCCTGATACCTCTCAGACCAGAACCGCCGACACCAAAACTCATCCCAGCCTCCATAAATTCCCCTCTCCCTCCTAACCACCCTGTTGAACTGTACATTTCCTTCCTCTTCAAACAAATTGCTCACCCCGGCTTCACTGACACGTTCCTATCACATCACAACCTCACAACTGCAGAATGAAGAGCTATCTCCAATCTTCGTTCTGATCCAACCATCATTATCCACCCGGTGACAAGGGATCCACCAGGGTAGTTATGAACTACTTTGACTACCAATCCGAAGCCCTTGAACAATTTTCCAATCCTACCTTTTACCGTCCCCAATCCTTAATAGGATCCGCACCGACCTTCAAGCGCATGGACCCCATGAGGGGCTGTCGCGTTCCACTGTCTCTATACTCTATCCTGACAATCCAAGAATTCCTAAATATAAAATACTTCCCAAAATCCATAAACCTGGTAATCCCGGCAGACTCATAGTTTCCAGTATTGGCTTTCCCACTGAAAGAATCTCCGCCTTCCCTGACCACCATATCCAACCGTTTGTCCAGGCTATTCCTTCCTACATCAAGGATACCAACCACTTCTTCTCCACAACACATTTTATCTCTGATTCTCTCCCACCTGACACCACCAGTCGACGTGACATCACTGCATACCAACATTCCCCACACCCATGGCCTCTCTGCCCTTGAACACTTTCTCGACACACACCCATCCTCGTAAACCCAGTACACCATTTCTTCTGAAGCTAGCCCAGTTTGTCTCCACCATGAACAATTTCACCTTTGAGAACCAAAATTTCCTGCAAATCACAGGCACAGCGATGGGCACTTGCATGGCCCATCCTACGCCAACCTTTTCATGGGACGCCTGGAGACCCAATACCTCAACACCACAACTCTCAAACCTTTCGCCTGGCTTCGCTATATTGACGATATTTTCTTGATGTGGATCCACGGACAAGAGTCCCTGGAAACATTTCTGCTAAACCTCAACTGCACCTTTCTCGTCAAGTTCACCTGGTCCTAGAGGGAACACGTAAATTTACTTGATGTAGATGTCTGGCTCAAGAACAATGAGCTTGAGACAGGCGTTCACATCAGACCCACCAACAGTATGCAGTATCTCCATTTCAACAGCTCCCATCCATATCATACCAAACGCTATCTTCCATACGCTCTTGCTGTCCGGGGTTCCCGCATCTGTTCCTCTGATTACCTGTTCCGTAACTATTTCAGTACCCCCTCTTCTCAGTTCTCAAGCTCTGATGACCTGCTCACGGGCACAACTGCACCGTGCCCGTAATCACCCTAACTCCAACCGACCTTTCCGCTAAGCTCCCTCCACTCCCAATCTTCTCATCCAGAACCGCCCCAACCTTCAGGCCCTCCAAAAGCTCCTCAAACTGACACACCCCATACTCACTGCGTCATCTGAAACTGAAAGAGTTTTCCCGTCGTGTCTCAAAATAGTCTACCGCAGACCTCCGAATCTCAACACGATTCTCACCAGAACTGGACCAATCCCGCCCCCCTTTCCCAAAACCTAGCAAGTGCAATAGACCCCGCTGCAAAACCTGTCCTATTTTTGATCCCAGTCTTTCAGACACTTCGGTGGTTGGCGTATCTTCCAACCTCGTATATCTCCTACTCTGGAACCTATGTTTCGCCTTCGGCGTTGGCGAAACTCAAACTTCTCTAACATTCCTCATGAACAACCAACGCCAAACCTCAACTTCCGCGCCTTGCCATACCCGAACACACTTCTTATCACGGCTGCACCTTTGACGAAACCTTTCGAGTCAGAATCCTGAATGTACTGTGTTAAATATTTAGGTATCAATTGCTTGTATTTTGGACAAGACTAAAACATATAACAGGAATACTAACTACGGATTTTACTACACAATTGTTAGTCTTGACGCTAGACACACTCTCAATTAACAGTGCTTTATTATTCATGATAACAGGTGCCGAGAATTCTACCAAACATGCATAATACCAAATTCTCAGTAACTACATATGTAGAACACATTAACCTTAACATTCAATTCAATTAGGATCAATATACCCTTATCCAATCATTAACGTGTGTATACTGGATCAGTGCGCTAAGCATATCTCTGATATTTCTCTGTTGAAAGTTACGATACAAAATTACCAAGGCAGAATATCAAGATGTCCCACAAGGCACAAAGCTAAGTTAGGTATCTCACTCTATTTTCTTGTTTCCGTATAAGTAAAGCATATTTTATATACAAACAAATATATTAGTCGCTGTGTGCACTTTTAAAAACACAGTTATACAAACACCAAGTTTTCCGGAACGATGAAATTCAAAATATCATTATTGATTCAATGTAAGAATCCATCATTTTCATAATCCTACCATAAAACAAGTTTCTTCTTTCTTTCTGTTAATCCCAAACAAGGCTCGAATTGGACTTTGGTTTAAAACGAAGTATTCATTATTAACTCTTAACTAAAAATATTGAGTTTACTTTTTATAATCTGACATACTGAACCCTGACTAACCTGCCACAGTAAGAAAGAGATGGGAGCAGCCGTACATCTCCATCCTTTCCGCCAACCATAAACCCGGCCTCAACTGCCTGTAACTCCTTGCAACGCAGTGCCGTCTTCTTCTTCCCTTCTCTTCCTTGTTCCGTCTCTAGTTTCACATTTATTTTATTCTATATTTCTTATTGTTTCTTTGTTCTCCCCTTCATCTTCTTCATTATTGCTGTTTTTATGATTATTATTTTTTTATTTATTTCCCCCTCCCCACCGATTATTTACCCTCTTATTACTTCAGGAATCCCCTTACCTGCTCCTAGTAACCTTTGCCCTTTCTTCTCCACTTGGAGTTTATTCCGAACCACCTGTCATTTTCCCATAACCCGGCCACTCTGTCACCTAGCATCATTGGTAATATGGCATTTCCTTAACACCACACTCCGCACCTGTCCGCTCTGTCCATTTTCCTTCCTACTAGCTGAAACCGCAATTGCGAAACGTACTAATTTTCTATCTGGTTTGTGAAGTTCGTGTGCTTCTATCTAAAGGTTTCACTATGTAAGTATCCTTTTTTTTCTACCTTATTTATCATCATATGTCAGGTAAATTTAAGAGAAAAATGAACGAAAATACTTCCAGCTTATATGTTCCGTATTAGATCACACAAACATCACAAATATAAAAGTCACTATTATATTTCGTGCACACAGTTGAACGTTTTCAAGTGTAGACTAAAGAGCGAAATGCACCTGTTCACAAAAAACAAGATTGAAGAGCCAGTAGCGACACGTAGTGGACGATCCATCAAACTTAGAGAATAACTGGCTGCTGTAGTGCGTAGATTTCCGGAGGTTGGAACAACAACAATAACTGTATAGCCTGTAAGTACTGGCTGGAAACGTGGATGGAAATGTGTTGACAATGCAGAGGAAACGGGAAGTTTAGAGTTATTGAAGGTTATGGCCAGGATATATTTTCGTTCTTAAACCATGAATAAGGGCATTCTCTGACATACTGCGTGTTGTGGTGCTGGTCATAAGGAGTAAAATGTAGATTATGACAACCAGGAAAGATAGATCAAAATTGATATTGTGGTACTCGGTGTGCAAGGAAACTTCGGCATCCGGTTTTATGATAGTACAGAAGTGACGATGGTTATGAATTCGAATGTTGAGAGCACAGAACTTGCAGATTAGGGTGTAGCATATACACTTGGCACTGAGTGTGTACCCGCCATCACCAGTATTTATAGTGATTGTGGGAGAAGTGATGAAAATGGAGCAGACTTTATATCTGGGTCTCTTACATGTATGGGCGCCGACTTAAGGTGGTGGCAAGAAGGGATTCGTACGGGCCAAGATGTTTCTAAGATTAGGTGGATGTTGAAAAACTAATCTAGTGGGTAAATTTGATCTTGGGTCTGTGGAAATAAGTGTGTAGGATTTGTTTGACCTTGAATAGTTTAGGATGGAACTGGGTGATTAGAGCCGGTGGGTTGGATATTTAAGTGAATTGTGTGTCAGGATGCACGGCGGATCCGTTTGGTTAGAATGGTAGCCTCGGTTGACTAGAGCCTCCTGAAGGCGTTTGTTGTAAGTTTGAGCAGCAGAGGTGGTGGAATTCAGGTGTTGTCCTCTAAGGGCAAGGGAGAAAGGAATCGCTTTCTTGGTGTGGTAAGGATCGGAACTTGAGTAGTGTAAATACTGCATATGGTTGGTAGGTTTTATGTGAACGAAAGTATTGAGGATGTTGTTTTTTAAAGTGATGTCCACATCAAGGAATGTGACTCTTTAGTCAGAAATGGACCAAGTGAACTGGATAACACGGGATTGGTTCAGTTGTTCTAGAAATGTCTTGAGACTTGTTTCACCAATAGTCCATAGCATCATTATATCATCCAGGAATCTTACCCAGAATATTGGAATCAAAGCCTGAGTTTGCAGAAAATCATATTCGAGCTTGCCCATAAACAGATTAGCGTTCTCGTACCCATGGCTGTGCCTGGGATGTGAAGGTAGTGTTTGTCGTCACAGGTGAAGATGTTACATGTGAGAACTAGGTTGTCCAGGTTAACCAGTGTGTGTGAATCGTAGTTGCTTCAGACAAATAGCTAGTTGACATAATCCACATTTTACTCCCTACGACCAGCACCTCAACACGCCGTCTGTGAAAGAATTCGTGGTTTAAGCGCGAAAATATATCCTGGTCTTTCGTCCGCCACTTGTCGCTACTGTCGTTCTAGTTTGTGTGTGCGTACCTCTTCCTCTACAGCAAGTCTACGATATTAATATCGAAATATTGGGAAAAACTATGTGAAGATTAGTGTTGTGTACGTATGTGTTTCTTTCTCTACGGAACAGATAAGCTTTAAGTATTTTCCTTACTTTTTAAAATAAATTTATTTTCAGAGCACGGGTAGTAGTAAATATAATCAAGAGATACAGTATGGAAATTATATAAGTGTATGCTCCAACAACCTCACATCAGGAGGGGGAAGTCGAAGACCTATACGAAGAGATACAGAAGATTTTGAATAGTAGCAAATCGCATTACAAAATTGTAATGGGAGATTTCAGTACGAAAGTAAGAACCAAGCAGAGCAGTGACACGAAAGTGGGAAACTTTAGATTTGGCAAAAGAAACGTGAGAGCAGAGAAGTTAGTGGAATTCTCTGAAGTCAACAGACTGTTCATTTTCAATACATGTTTCAAGAAACCGCCCCAGAGGAAGTCGACATGGAAAGGACCAAATGGGACAAAAACGAAATAGACTACGTTCTATCGAATAAGAGGGAAATTCTGCAAGACATGTCTGTTCTGAACAGTTTCAAAGTCTCGAGTGATCAGAGGATGGTGAGATGTAAGCTGAAACTAAATACTAGACTTGAGAGAAAGAAACTTAAACCGCCAGTTTTAGATCTGGAAAATCTAGGAAAACACAGACAGACATTCGAGATAGAACTAAGCAACAGATTCAGCGCCTTGGAAGAGTTACAGGATGAAGACATCGATAGCAGAAATAAAATACTGACTGAGATAATAAGAAAGCCAGCCAAGGAATTAGCAGGCACGAGAAAGAAAAGAGAGAGTAAAACCTCAGAAGAAACTAAACTATTGATGAAGAAAAGAAGGGAAATGAAAGAAGAGGAAAATTGTATAAAGAGGATTGAGTACATAGAATTAAATAAAACCATAAAGAAGAAAATAAGAGAGGATCTACGAAAATATAACGAAAATCTTGTTAGAAATACAATCGAGGAAAACAAGAGCCTGAAGGAAGCCAAACAGCAGCTCATAATAGGGAAAAAGCAAATAATTGCAGGTAAGAGACCAGATGGGACCTTAACAAGAAATAAGGAAGAAATTATAAACATATTTTAAAATTTCTACAGAGAATTGTGCTACTCCGAGGAAGAACTAGGAAATGAAGATTCAGCAGAAAATGATGTAGAAGCCCCAGACATAATGAAAGAAGTGGATAAAGTACTTCGAGGGATGAAGAACGGAAAATCGCCAGGAGAAGATGGACTCACAGCAGATATGTTTAAATGGGGAGGAGAAAAAATGAAAGAAGAACTTGCTAAATTATTCAAGATGTGCCTGAGGAAGAGAGAAATACCCTCAAGTTGGAATAATGCTGTTATAAAGGGAACCAAGAAAGTTTTGTCGCTTTTTGTGGAGGTCTGTGTTCAATTGGCCCTCACACCGTGAGTTGAATGCGAATGGAGATCAGGCAAAGGTCAGTTGTTGGTGTGGGTATAGCTAAGATACTACCTGGTTGTGGCAGTTCAGTTACACCGTGAACGTGTGGAAGGACAGTGAACATGGGACCTCTATAGAGCGTCATAAGGGCGTGTATGCTGTACGAGTTCAAACTGGGGTCAAACGCAGTTGCAGCGTGGCGGAAGATATACCAGGCCTTTGGTGAGGGTGTCGTGACTACGTGGACAGTGCTGCGGTGGTTTACCAAGTTTAAGGACTTTAACGAAACACTCGAAGACGCACCACGTGCAGAAAGACCAACACAGTTACCAAATGAAGATCTTCAGGCAGCAATTGAGG
>JAGDQP010030053.1:3586-22899 GCA_022664845.1 Lepisma saccharinum | reverse complement strand
GGTGTTTGGAGGAAAAACGAAACCGGTTTTTGAACAGAAAATCCGAATTATAGGTTTTTTTTGTGTTTCAATATTTTAAATAACCGGTTTCCGGTTTTTAAATAAACCAGTTTTATCCATCCCTAGTTAAAATGATTCAGTCCCTCTTTCCTTCCTCTTTTGATGATAATATGAACATTGTATATCAAGGAACTTGCTATACAAAGAAAGAGGTTTAAAAAAGAAAATCTTAAGACAAAAAAACTCTGCATCTAGTCCTCCCGTCGCTTCCTCTTTGCTCTTCAAATCTATAAAAATAGAATCAAAAGAAAAATGTAAAGATTCTTTTACTGGCCTTTAGACTTCTTCTTTAATTATTTATGCAACTGCAGTATAATACGTACAAAGAATAATTTATTCGTAGTCTCGTAGGAATCATAAATCAAACGAAATGGCGTATCTTGTTAAATGTCAGTGACGCTCAGCGGTCGGTGCTTGTAGAATGCAAATGATCTAACGAGGGTAGGATGCAAATGAGCTGCCTTTCGAACGAGAGGATGGGAGAGACTGTGTGTATGTATGTGTGTGACGAGGAAGTAGAAATATAGTGTAAAAAAAAACAACTGTTTCTTTGCATCTGGTTAAGATTCTCGGAGACTGCGAACAGAAGATAATAAAAGTGTTTCGTCTTTTGCGCGCTTCTTTCGTTGTCGAATACATTGGCAGTGATGTACATTTCGTAATACCTTTCTTCACTTTGTTATGAGCTGAGGAACAAATACCAAGAACAGGATGCACCACAAGTAAGTTTAACATCTTGAAAAGGAACAAAACCTTGATGTATTTTATTTCAATTCACTAGACGTTATGTGCACTAAAGTATTTTAGATAATCAAGAAATCACATTGGACAATGAAATATCAGAAAAGAATCGTAAATTGTGCAGTTGTGATAGGTTATTAAATTTCACTCGGCATCTGTTAATGCAGTTATATACAAAATTTCTTCACGAAAAGACTAATCGATGTATTTCATTATAGAGTAGACAGGAAATCAAGTCGATTCGGGTTCCATTACAGTCCACGTCGTTAATACAATATCAATATAATGCAATATGAAAATGGAAATCCAATGTTTCGTCTAGTTAGATAAATCATATCTAATAGAGGCGCATGCGCGAACGAAATTTTATATACCATGTTCAAAGAGAGCACATAGACTTTGTTCGCGTGTACGCCTCCACGAAATGAAATATCAACTGATCTCTTCTAACGACTGGAACGATTTCACAGTCAGTTATATTGTATTACTATGAGAATGTATTGATTATGAGATTATTAATTGACAGGCGTAAGCTGTGCTACTACAAAAATCAAATAATTATTGTCCGTAAAGATGTTATGTCCTGATGAATTTGGTTTGTTGAATAAAGTGAGTGTAATGGAACAATAACAGGTAATATGTAATACATTTGACAGGAGTAGAAGATAGGTAACTTTGTTTCATTTTTTATATATGACTCTTTCCAGTAGACCTAGGAGGCTGAGGTGATTAGAGCATTTTCTTACATATGGGTAGGAATTGAATTATTTGATTATTAAATTAATTCGAACATTTTTGTTACATTCTTGAAAATTGGCCCTTTCTAGTGGACCTAGGAGGCTGAGGTGACTAGGGTGTCTTCTTACATAGGTATTAGACCTGACCTGAGGGTTTGATGAGCATAGGATTGTTAAGAATGGAATTATTTGATATAAGCTTTATTGATTGTTTCGCCATTTATTTTTACTTCATTTCCAGTGGTTCTACGAGATTGGGTTTGTTAGGGGACGATCTCAGATGAGTGGAGGTCATCACCTAAAGGTTTGACGGTCATAGGTTTAGTAGAAAGAGAATAATTTTATCTAAAATTTATTGATAAGATTTTTCATTATTGCTGTCATTTTGTAGACATTATAGGGAAACAGAAATACGTTAGAAAGGTAACCTAACTTAAATTTCGGACTTCGATGTTTATTATTTTATGGAAATATTTATTCATCACTTTTATTTTTGAGGAAGTTGTAGAATGATACACTGGCGATTCAACGCGCTTCCTCGGTGCACGAAGACCGCCGTCCGCCGCCACCACCCTCGTGCCTGCCGCCTGTGAACGGAAAGCAAAGACGTCTGGTAACTTGATTGATGAAGAATTTTCATACAACTGTGATCCATGCTTTGAAATTTTTTGTTCTAATGGAAAGTACGTCACCGCGCGTGGTAGGCTTTAACTTGTTTCTAACAAAGGTTCTCGGCCATCTGTTACTTTTACGCAGGTGGTCTCTGGAATTTTATTTCTTTCGCATTCCTGCTCGGAGGAGCGTGCTAGAAGTGGTTACTTTGAATAATAGCTTTTCTTGGAATTGTAGGAACAAGCTAGGACATGTTTTTCTATGCGGGTTTTCAGTGAAGAACTTAGAATTTTAATCTTTAGTCTTCCTATAACAATGGCACAGAACGCTAGTGAAAGTACGTTTCCGGTAAATCCACCTCCATTGTTCGCGAAGGCTTCTTCTGGATGTCGTTCAAAATGGGTTGATCAGCCGCGTATAATAAAATCATTTCGTAATTGGGACAGTAAAGAAATTCTGCTCTATTCTGCATGTGGTTATTGGAAGAAGGAGAAAATTGAACACGAGTGTATGGGATATGTAATTCGTGGAATTCTATTAAGTGTATAGAATCGTCTTCAACTTTTGAACGACAGGTGTTTATCTTGTGTTATTAAATTCAAAGAATGTAGATGAGATATTTAATTATATGTAAATACTCATCCTGGGTCTAATCATTTGAAAGCAAACTTCAAATATGTACTTCGCTTTCTTTTGGGAAACAAAATAATGGAACTACGTGAAGAATTAATTAATTAATTGGTGTACCTGACTAGGAATAAGTTAATTGGTCAGCAGCATCTGCAGCTCCATGTGAAAATTGTATTACCGTTTAAGTGTCAGTTCAAGATGAGTTTCCCAAGCTTGATGTGCAGAAATCCGTTAAAAGACAGATTTATTATTATTGAGGAAGCATTGTTATTATCGAAATTTAAAGGTGAAGTTCATGTTATAGATACTTTCCTCAACGCAGAATATAGTAGCCCTAGTGCATCTTCTTTAATGGCTGAAACTAGAAACCTGAGTGGTTTACGAAGATTAATGTGGTCTATAAGCACTATGAAAGACATATTTAATACTACATATCAAGAAGCTGAACGCCCTGCCTTGCTATTATAAACATTTAAATGCGAAGTTTATGATGTGATTGATACCTTCCCCCAAGTAAAAGTGCCTATTCATTGGACATTGAAAGTAAGAAGCTGATTGGTTCTCTGAAGTAGCAGCAGCAGTAAGCCTCTATCACCTCCATGTAAACCATTTCCAAAATTCAACATGAGTTCGCAAAACTTGTTTTGGTGCTATGAGAGTTGCTCATCAGACAGTTTTATTTTTGCTGTTGAAGAAGCATAACGTGTAGCTTTAACATGGCTGACATTGAATATAGGTCTCCTGGTCCTTCGTTCCTGACCAGTTTTGAAAGTCCTGTTCAATCTTCAGTAACTTTGAATACAGTGAACAGTGCTGCTGTAAGTGATTCTTCAGCGCCTTTGCAAAATTTTTGTGAGCCAAACTGTTTTTTCAAATGCTGCTCAAAGTGACTCCCCGAGTGGGGAAAACTTTTGTGGATCGAACTTTGCTTCTTTTCTGATGTTGATAAAAGTGATTTTTCAGATTGAATCTTCAGTCATTTGGAAAATTTTCGTGAATCAAACCCTGTTGGTGTTGAAACTGTATCTTCTAGAAAATGATAGTGTTCCCTCTTTTCAATGTAAAATAATATAATTGAAGGACTTTGTATTTCGGAAGCCATTGAAAATTCGAAATCTTTCCAATCGTTTTTAATTTGCCCGCCGTGTTTCGGTAATATTCCTAACCAGTTAGTGCATGCATGTCTTAGTTGTGACTTGGAAGAAGCTGATCGTAATGAATTTTTTAATGATCGTACATGGAATGTAGTGTTCAATCCTAGTAACTTTATGCAGATTTATAATGCTTATTTAAGAAAACATGAAAATTATGGTGAATTTACGGCTCTGATTTTTAATACGGTTTGAAGAACTTACTTCAACATAAAGTGGAAGAGGTAAGAAATAAACTAATAGCAAATATATCTTATATGGTCGTGAAAATGACTAAGTTTTCCATTTGGAATTGATAGTATGGAAGAAAAATCGTTTAAGATGAGTGAGTCTGCTTTTTGTAGTGGCTTGATTATTTCGGACTCTTGCATATTAGAAACAATAAAAGCTTATTTACAACAGAATCCAATTCAATGTACTGCTTACAATTTAAATATTACACATCAATGTATATATGACTGGAATATTGGTTGTTATATCGAAACATTTGGGGAATCATGTAAATCATAAAATATTTGCTGTTTATTATTAGATCTATAAGACACAGGAGCATTTAACTATTTCATTGAATACGTCTTTCAATAAATGTAGATTACTTGTTTACGATAGAGAATTTACTGCACAGCTAATTCCGATTATTATTGAACAACAATTTTCTCCAGTAAAATATTTACTTTCTTCACTTCAGTTTATTATTGACATGCAAGGTTTTAAAATCTCATCCCATGAATTTATTGCACCATAATTTTGTATTGTTTCAAATGATGGAACTCTAATGTTTCAGTGTATGGTAAAACCTTCATGGGAAATGATAAATTTAGGCTATCAAAAAGAGTGTGAATGGTTAACTGAAAATGTTCATAGATTATCATGGGATAGTTCAACTGGTTATACTATAACTCATAGTCGTAGATTAATTGCACAACTCTGCGAAGTTGATGCAGTATTATTTTGTAAAGGTACTATAAGTACAATGGATTCACAAGTTGTTTTAACTAAAACTGTAAAAGATATGAATGATTTAGGTTGTCCATCGCTTATTTCATTAAATTTTAATATCAATGTAAAGTCTTGTACTTAAAATATACCTCTTGGTAGAAATGCTTGTGCTGTGAGAAATTGTCTCCAACTTCAATATCGGCTAAAGTTAGAGTTCAAGAGTGGTGGACAAGTTGTTCAAAATAATATTATACTTTACATTTTGTATGTAGATTAGTGTATTACATCTTTGATGAGTATAAAATAAATTTCTTTATACTCTATACCATTTGATTTTTATTTATCCATGAAATGAAAATGATTTAGAATAGAAAGAGAAGGATTTGAAATAGAATAAGAATTAATTTTTTTCCAGTAAAACTAAACTTGAAAAATATACTTATTTTTTATATTTTGAAAGGAAGGTTTTGGTGAAGTAAAATAAATAATTTACATAAAATCTTAATAGATGAAATTTTGTTTAAATATAAAATTAAATATTCACAAACTTAATTTGGGTAAAATAATTAACTTACATAAAATTTTCTTTAAATAAAATAGTAATTTTTAAATAGTTCAGTTTTATATATTCCTTGAAGAAAACGTAAATATACTCTAAAACCATTGGTTTAAATAGATAAAACTAATAAGCAGTTATTAAATAAAAGTATTTCATAAAATTTGTTCAAAAATAATTCATTTTCATAAATTTTACTTTCGGTAAAACAATTAACTTAAAAGTAATTTTCTCTAAATGTAAAAGTATTTAAGTTCCATAAAGTTTAACTAAATTAAGTAACTTACATACAATTTTATTTCAAAAATATAGTTAGTAATTATTAAATAAGAAAGTTTTAGATATTTGCTAAAGAGAAATGAACTTATAAGAAAATTTCTTGAAATAGAAAATAATTAAGTTACACAAACTTTAATTTAACTCATATAAAATTTTGTTCAACTAAATAATAAATAATTTATACATACTTTGATTTAATGTAAAAGTAATTAAGTTAAATTAAATTTTCTTTAAGTAAACAATAAAAGTGATGACATTTTATGAAGTTTTAGAAATTTTCATTTAAGTCACAAAATTTTATTTAAATAAATAAATAAGTTACACAAACTTTGATTTAAGTCACTTAAAAATTTATTTGATTAAATGTAAAAGTAATTAAGTTAAATTAAATTTTCTTTAAGTAAACAATAAAAGTGATGACATTTTATGAAGTTTTAGAAATTTTCATTTAAGTCACAAAATTTTATTTAAATAAAAAAATAAGTTACACAAACTTTGATTTAAGTCACTTAAAATTTTATTTAGGTAAAAATAATAAGCTTGCACAAACTCTAATTTAAGTAAGACTAAATAAAATACATAAATAATTATTTAACTCGGCAGAGTTTTTAGTATACATTTCTCTGAAGTATTAAAACATCATACAACTTATAAAATTTTAAAAAGAATCATTATTATGATAAGATATTTAATCATTTTACTAATAAGATGAGAGAATATTTGAAGCTGAATATATTTATTCCGGAACAGATTATAGTTATTATTTTGATAAATAAGGTACGAATATGTGTATTCGTTAAGTTAGGTAGAATATAAAGCTATATATTTCACTCTAATACAGGGTTTCTCAACATGGGGGTCGCGAACCCCAGGGACTCTCGAGTTGTTTTGAAAGGGGTTGCGAGGGGTCTGTCTTTGTGTGTGTATTAAATAACCTTCTGAAGTCTTCAACACACACAAAGTCAAACGAAACAGCTTATTAAAAACAAGAAAAGTGCTTTTGGGGATCGCAGGTCAGAAGACAGAGTAAAAGGGGGTTGAGGCATGAAAAGCGTTTAGAAACGCTGCTCTAATAGAAACTTGTCAGCTAAAATTGGGAAAGAAAAGATGTTATTTTAACATCATTAACCAGAGTCAAGTTCAATCTTTCGAAATAATAAAAATAAATGGAAAAAAGTTTATCATATAATTTTTGCTTTGATAAAATTTGCATACCTAAACTATTTGTACTAGTCTTACGTTTGAGGGATAAATGAAAATGCAAACGTATTTGATCTATATAATTATTTAATTTAAATATATAAATACTGTATTCCTCCATGATTTGAATAATTTCTTTAATTTTCTTATATAAATTACAGTTCATAAAACTTTTAGTATAGTATGATAAATTACCTTTCTAAAATATAAGTGTATACAATTTCTTGAAAACTGAAGAATAATCTGTTATATTGATTTCTTCCGTTTCTTGTTTGCAATGTATTTTAAACCTTCAAGAAAGATTTTCTTTATATCTTCTTCAGAATTTGGATGACTGATACTATATTGTTCAAACATGCACCTTACTGGTTCTTCTATTAAATATTATTTACTGAGCGACTACGTAAAACTGATTCTTATTGGATTTTACAATTATGATGCTCTTTATAATCAAATTTGAATACTCACCCATAGCATAAAACTGACTCTTGTGAGTTTTCGAGATTCCATTCCTTTATGGTCTTCCATATACAATCACCATCCATACAAGTGGCGGAACAATAGTACCACTCCAAGTCCCAAGTCCTTTGTATTATCCTCACTAAATAAAAAAACTTTTCTAACTAGTATAGGTTGTACCTTCATTAGATTAGAGAACGCTAATAACTTCATTCAACACCATATCTTCATATCCTTCAATTGATGAATCTTCAGTATTTATAGGAGTAGCGTCACCAGCAATAGTAGTAATAGCAGGAGGAGTAGCAACAACGGTTGCCTCTTTGTCTTCATTAATAAGTTTGGCGTGTTCATCTGCTTCCACAGAATGAACAGTCGTCACTTTTTTGATCTCCATGAGTAAGTAGTTGACACTAAAAAAAGAATGAAACAAGAAAGCTTTAAATTTACTACTTGAGAATTATTATTTAGAATTTTTTCAAGTTACAGGATGGAAAAATCTTAAAATAATCTCATTTTATTTTTATTTTAGTTTGATCATAATATACTATAGTTTAAAACTGTATAAGAGTGATTTTAATATTAACATGTAAAAGTAGATTTTATTTGTTACATTCTAAGAAAAACGTTTCTGCACATGCTTTCACCTTGTGAAATAGAAAAAATATATTTTAAGTAAGTTTTAATTTTAACTTTTAAGAAAAGTTTTGGAATAAATATTTCAGTTTGAGAAATGTATAATAAAATTGTGTTTACAACTTCGTAAGAAAAATAAATTCTTTATAAACAAACACTTAATTTTATAATTATAATATTAAAATGTTTTCTATCTGGAAAGTAAGAGAAATTTTTATAGATTAAAAAAAATATGTTTCACTTTAAGAAAACGAATTATTCTAATTACATTAAAATTTGAATGCAAATAAAATATGAAATATAAAGATTATTATAAAATTATAGCTCTCTCATGAATAGAAATAAAAAATATTATGTGTTAAAAATATCATATACCAGTGTTTAAATACCATTCTAGCTTGTTGAGGATTATTTTTTAACTTTTATGTATTTATCTATGATAACCTACTGTTAACCGATTTTATTTTAGCGAATACTAGCCTTATACTTAAACGCTACCTTTCAGCCGATTTCCGCACGTTGCTCGCCACTGTCCGCTAGCTGTTTCAATTTGATATTTCCTATCTTTAATGCACAGATCAAGTTCAGACTTATTATTTTATTTTTCTTTCACATCTATCATTTTTAATAGAAAGTGAAAATAAATAATTAACAGAAGTTGAAGAGGAATAATTTTCAGTTAGTATGATAATACGCTTTGATTGACATTTGTTAATTTTAGAATAGGGCCATGCGGAGCGAGTCAGACTTGTTATTTTAAGAAAATCTACTTATTTTTCTCACATGATTCGTGTTTGATGGAAAGTAGGTAATAACGTGAAACAAGCTAGGACTTGTTATTTTGAAGAAAGGCTTTTCTTCGAATTGAGGGATACAGGTGTTTACTAGAAATTGGTGTTCGAAGGAATCTTCTTTCTTTCGCATTTCTGTTTGGATGAGCGTGCTAGAACATGTTATTTTGAATAAAGGGATTGTAATTGGATTGTAATTGTAATTGTCCTGTAATTGTATGGACAAGATAGGACATGTTTTATGCAGGTGTTTACTAGAATCTTTCTAGATAGATAGATTACTAGAATACTAGTTAGATTGATTGACAGGGGAGTTTGAAAAGGAATTTGAAGGTGTACGTGGAGCAAGCTGAATCTTGTTACTTTAAAAAAATAATTATATGACATATTTGATGTCTAATTAAAATTTGACTGCTCAGTTGTTGTTGACAATTGTATAGCACGGTATCACGCACTCCCAAAATGCTGTATCATTTTCGTTTATACTTAATTTCGACGGTAACGGGCTGTAGATTCAGACTACTTTACGCTTTGCTTCCTATAATCCGTTCTCGCCATAAATTCCAGAAAGAAATACCGAAATGTAGAATAATATTTTAATTTTAAAATTTTAGTGACCCTGGCAACCCTCATGTTATCCGGGAACTATTCAACCCCATACATATGTTTTACTACTTAAATGTTCATTACAATTCGAAACCTGAAACCAATAGTTTAGAAGAATAAAAGTTAGCGCTGCGATTCAACTAACAATCGCGAAGGCACCGATCCCTTGATTAGGATATTAGACTCGCAAACATTCACTTTAAAAATAGGTTAGGAACAATTCCAACTGAGGTGCTATTGCATTTAATAATGTTTATTTCAAGTTTTGTGCGGATACTTCAAAAGGTATAGAAGCAAATTGAAAAATTGAGTTTTATAGGGAATAGGTGGGGAACACTAATAACTGGAGTTTTTAGGGGCAGGGCCACCTAAATCATCTTTCAATCGCGTCGAATAATATTTATGCCAATTTTGGTGCAGATAGGTCTAATAGAATCGAAGGAATTTAAACAAATGGATTACAAAAAATATAGTTTGGAAATACTGACTCATTGTACCAATGAAGACGGTTCTTGCAGCACTGAGCTAGTCTATCCTTGGTGTTTCTATCAACACCTGAACCCTCTACATCTTCTGGTTCGTAGAATTTATTTTTTGGACGCGGATGGACGGACTGAGATCAAGGAACATAAAAATGGAGTTTGCGTATGTGGAAAAACCCTACATATCCTCAATCTACGGTCCAAACATTTTTGAAATAGATAAAACGATGCAAATATGTTAAGTACATGGAACCAAGAAAAAGAAACATAAAAATGTTTTATCTACCATTTTAATCGTAATCATGTAACAATGGACTCAATGTTTTTTATATGTTATGAATCTTGAAATGAACAACGATTAGCAAGGTGGGAAACTTGAACAAAATATTTTGGGCTTCATTCCTCTTTCTCTCCAATATTTTCCAGGAAAAATAGTTAAGAGGAAACAAACCAAATAATCCGAAATCCATGTGGCTGTTAGGAAGAGTACTGCAAATTGCCAAACATCAGTGTTAAATTTCATCTATTTTTACGCACGATGTCAAAGGTTGGAAAAGCATAGCATCTAAAAATGTAATTTCGAAAACATCACAATTTTAATTAGCTCCCCGAAATTAGTAACAATTTTCATTTAAAAAATTACACTAATGATTTAAGTGCTTTCCTTCTGACATGAATAAACACCTGTCTTTTCCAGAACTGTCCACGTCACCAAAAAAAGTTCCGAATCAAATTACTTAATCATTTTCATACTTTGCGCTCTTCATTTCAACACATTTTCATGCAATCTGAGAGCATTTAAAACAACCATTTGCCACAACTAACTGAACACTATTTGATTCCATCACAATATAGTTGTGCAATATATCCTTAAAATAACAAACTAAATATGAACCATTATAATTTTTTTTGTTTTTTTTTCGTCATGTATTTATTAATTTATTGTAATGTCTTACAATTATTTCATCGACTTACCCGTCGACTTCCTCACAGACGTTATGTTTTAAAATTCGCTTTTGTTGATGTAAAAATTTGATTTATTTTGTAATTGTCATCTTTGTTGAATTTCGGTTTATTCATTGTTATTTGAATGGATTTTTTTATAGGTCGTTCTCAGTAATAGCTGCTTTTATGTAACGCCTCCGTCCCTTGGAAACTAATGGGTTCTGTACATTCATACCAGTGTTTTTCCACAGCTGATTTTTGTGTATTACCCTGGTTACAATGTAGAAGATGCTCTTTATTTCTGGTCTCAGTTCTTCCTATCTGACCAATATACAATTTCCTACAAGGGACGGAGCTGTTATACATAAGCAGGGATTATTTAGAACGAGTTATAAAAGAATCCATTGAAATAACAATGTATAAACAATACTTCAACAAAGATGACAGTTACAAATTAAATCACATTTGGATGTCAAATATGGCGAATTTTAAAACGTAATCGTAAAGTCTCTAAGTTTATCGACGGATAAGTAGATGAAACAATGTAAGACATTACAATAAATTAATAAATTCATAACAAGAAACCCCAAAGAAAATCTTATATTATGGAAAATCATCACGAAAGTTTCAAATTTTATTTAAATATGAACGGCTTTATTTATACAGATAATACTACACTATGTTAGTAAACAATAGCAAAAGGATTCACTAAGGGAAACACTTATTCTCTAAGGAAAATTTGCCTCAAGTTCAGTATATGCACTCTCTGTTTAGCTAAAATGGTATTAATTTACACTGTACCGCTTAATCTCGCACATGCTTAATAATCTCCTAAAGATTCAATGAATCCAGCCATGATACCAGCGATCATACCAAAGACAGCTGAAGCAGATACTGTAGGTGTTCCCCATTGCCCTGTAAAAAGTAAAAAATGTCTGAATTAGTACCAGAAAACAGTAAGGGAAAGTGTATTTTAAGTAAATGGAACAGGAACAAGAAAGTTACAAAAAGTATATAGTAAAGGGACAATAAATGTCAATATAATAATGCATAACGTAGAAATTAACTACAGCTGAATATTATTAACGTAGAAACTTCAAAACGACAAAAACATTTAAATATTGGAAGTAGTGGTAAATAATACAGAGTTACCAAATACACTGGAGTTTTAAGACAGCTGGTTAAGCCACGGAATGGGAAAACCAAAAATTGCTTGTAAGAGTCATTATCAAGGAATCTTTAGTTTTGTGTATTTTTACTGTACATTGTAGAAAACAAATTTAACACCGTTCTACAGTACTCGTTGTTAAAACTGTTAAACAGTGCTTGTGTTAACTAGTTGAAACAGATCCTATGTATGCAAGTAGCACGAGAAACTGGTCGTAATTCACCGGGCCACTACGCTGTGTTACATTGTGTTGAATATTTTGGCTGTGTACACACACTGAAATATATTTTATATTATACAGGTGCATTTTATAAACTACTCTATCTCTATAAAGTTTTGAAGAAACATATTAAAGAGTCAGGGCTTAACAGCAAAAACTAGAAGATTTACAACTGTGCACTCAGTTCCCATAACAATATTAATTTTCTACTCACAGCAAACATATACGGGTTCATTTCACTTGACAAGGTACGATTTTCGCCCAAACGAATGTTCTGATGTTGTAATGGATCTGGGTTATCATCACATTCTATTTGTCTGTCAGTTGTTGCATTACACTTTGCTTTCCATTTTAGACGTCTGCCAATCCCTTTTTTTTTGGGGGGGGGGTTGACTGCTTCGTAACATTCTAATAGGATATGGTTACGATTACTATAAACTTTAACAATACAGTTTAGCAATGCAAATATAGCTGGATTTCATGGGTGTAGTCAAGATGGACACAGGGAGCGTGTCCTCCAAGTAGTGTGTGTGTGTGTGTGCCCTCCCCTCCAGCGAAACGAAAATTGGAATAATACAGTAGATATAATAAGTTTCAAGCACTTGGTACACGATACCTTTAGGTCAATCCATCTGAAATCACCCAACTTTGGCTGCTCGACCCCTTTCAAAAAAATATTTTTTAATATTTATCTTATATAAGAATACTTCAAAACGAGAACTATTTTATTTCTACATAAACCTAATAATTAACGGCAGCCATTTTTGTACTGCGGAGCATGCCAAAATTTATGTCAGCAGACATTTACGGAAAATGTAGTATCTGCGAACTGAGTTATCATAGGTTATCGAAAAAAAAACACCATTCTTTCCTTTAAAATTCGCTTGATAACTTTTGTCCTCTGCATGAAAACCCCAAAACGTAACTAAACTGGCCAGAATTGTATTAAAATGTGATAGTTAAAATAAAGACAATTCCGGTTTCCAGGGCGACTTTTCGCCCAGAAGGGGTTGGATATAAATTTTTGAGCACTATCAACATATCAAGTGTATGTTGAAGGTTGATATGTGCAGTCTTAATATATTATGTTTTTTTGAAAATCCAAGAGTTCGTATCTTATGTATATTGGAGGCCCAATATCTCTGGTGCAAGAAATATAAAGATCTAATTTTTTCTTACGTTATACATTTATGTCAACAGAAACTACGGTAACAATTTGAACTTTAATATTTGAATTTGAAGGAAGATTTAAATATGGTGGAAACTGGGGGTGAATAATTCTCGTGCGCGCTACGGTATGAATATTGGAGAGCATTTATCTCTGGTGGGAGGGCAGATAATAATCTTATTTTTTACGCGTTAGACACTTATGTGAGGAGAAAGTAAGGTAGAAATTTCAACTTTCGTATTTAAGTTTGAAGGGATATAGAAATTTGTAAGTTGAGGGGTGAATAATGCTCTTGTGCGCTTTAGTAAATGTTATCTTACCACCAGAGTGAGTACGTAAAGTAGATCCTGAGATATCATTGTAAGAAAACTCATATATATCCAGCGTTCTTTTTTTAATTCCATTATGCAACCAAGCCTTTGGCAAAATGTTACCACCTTTCTATGTGAGTGTGAAACGCTTATACATCTGTCTGTATCTGTTAATACCTAACTATTTCAATTATCATTACAGTAGTAAAATTGAAATTCTGATAATAATAAAGAATATTTCTTTTCTGAACCATTCTTTATACGAGTTATTAAAGAACGCAAGAGCATTATTCATCTCCAATTTCCAAATCTGTATCAAACTCAATATCAAAGTTGAAATTTATAATGTAGTTGATTCTGATATAAGTGTATAAATTGCAGAAAAAATAAATTTTTATTTAATCTCCCATCAGAGATACGGATATTCAATGTTCCTACCAAAAGGGTGCACGAGCACCATTCATCAACAAATTGCAAATTCGTTACTCACTTCAAACTCAAATACCATTAAAGTTCCCAATTCTACCGTAGTATCTCCTGACATAAATGTATAACGTGTGAAAAAAGTAGATCTTTATATATTGTCCCACCAGGGATACAGGGAATCCAATATGCATAAAACACAATTTTTAGTTTTAAAAATTTAAAAATATTAAGGAAGCATATATACTGTATACTTTCAATATGCTTTGATATGTAGTAGGGTACAAGAAATTAACTTTAATATTCAATCCCTTGCGGGCAAAAAAGCGCCCTGAAAAACAGAATTCGATAATCATATATGGATACCATTTTGACCACTTCGATTACGTTTAAGTTTTTTCATGCAGAGTTCTAAAATTATCAAGCGGATGTTATTGAAAATAATTCTTTGTGTTTGAATGTCCTATGAAAAACCAGTTGCTAACTCAGATTTTGGTGTGCTCCGCAAGGCAAAAATGGCCGCCATTAATTAATCGGCTGGTATAAAAATAAAAAAAACTACCCGTTTAGAACTATTGGTATAAAAGGAATATAAGTATTTTTTTAAATGAAAGGGATCGAGCAGCTTTAGCTGAACGAATTCAGATGCACTATGCACTAAAGCTTGTTTGAATAAACGTTGAAATATTTTGTATAAACACGAAGCATGTGATACTCTTTAGTATATCTTAAGAAAATTTGAGACCCCTGCGACAGTTTGTCTGGCTAAAGCGCTGCTTGCTGGATTTACTAGGGATTTTCTTCTGTGTATTCATTGCAAATTCCAAGATAATGTTCCCCATTTCCTTCGTGCTTCAAAAACAAAGGGTCTGTTCCATTTCTCGTCCCGAGTCGTAGAGTAAAATTCAATGGAAAGGTAAAATTGTACAAGTTACAAGCAAGATTGTTGAGAAAAATAAATCGTCTTAATAAACGTTGGGAAATTACAAGTAACAGCCCCCTGTGTGAAGACAAATCCATCGTAAGTGAATCCTTATTTCAGAAACGAATTGCCAAGTTGATACCAAATCCGACAAATCTAAAAACATACATAATATTTTCCATTCTTATGTATTATACGCATTTGGAAATTAAATGAAGTTAGTGACCATTAGTTAGGTTAGGTTAGAAAAGTAAGCTTCAGTGCTTTATATTTCACACATATATGTTAGAATCTGAGTTAATTGGCGTAACTTCCAGAATGCTTTATGTCGGCGAGACGCTCGTATTATTATAATATAGTAATCACTCCGGCAGTTGTAATACCGTTCTGACTTACTACCATTGTGAGGTAAGCGTGCTGTATAAATAAACTTTCCAAACCATTATTTATAAGTTGGTTCGGTGAATAAGTGGTTAAGAAAGCTATTTATTAAATAGCAGACCCGGTTTCAAATCCCTGTGGTGTCACCTTGGACTTTGCTTCTTTGTTTGACGGTTGTTGTGATACGGCAAGCTTAGAGCAAGATTGTAGGTGCCAATCAATGATTAAGCTTCATAGATGCAGCTGACAGCCTTATCATGACAAGCTTAACGTAAGTTGGTATGGCAAGGTTAGAGAAAGATTGTATTGCAAGCTTGTGTGGCAAGCTTAGAGCAAGCTTGTCAAGTGTCAACTAGTAAGCTTAATTGAAGATTAGGTCCAGCTTACAGCCTTACCATGGCGTTCATAGAAACACCTACTGTTGGTCTTTCCCCACCGATGGGCAGCACTTAGGTAATGTCCACGACTTAAGAGACCCTCCGGAGGTTCAACTTCTCACTGTATCACGTGGAGTCGTGTCGCCATCACACGTTGCAGAGGGGTATTTTCCTGAAGGACCATTCAATGCAGCCTATGAGACACAGGGGGCGTCATTACAGTGCACGTTCGCTTTCTAGTCCCCTACGTCGGTCAATGAATCGCTGATAACCCAAAGATTTATGTCGATTAATTATGTTCTTGACAGTCGTCAAACTCAATGCGCATCCATGTTCATTGCACTGTGTTTTTTTTTTTAATTTTAGACACCTACTGTTCGTCGTGGAAAATACAACTAACGTAGCCCTTCCAAAACCGGTTAATCTTTGAGGTTTTGATGCGCACAACACATACTTGCGATAGTAACTCACTACTACAGACCAACTGGCTTTCTCCTGCTCTTTTAGTCACTCGGTTCAGTCTATTCTGTGAGCAGGGGGGGGATTCAAAATTGGACACATGTTCGCGGATTGACCTTCTGTATACGTCGTTTCTGGGCGTCCGTTTAATCTCTTCCTTAGTGTGACATCCATAAAGTTAATCTAGTTCGGCTCAACTCAAGTGTAAACTCCAGTCAACCGACATTGTTGTGTAAATTACTTGTGTAGAATTTTAGTTGTTCTTCCGTCGCAGGAAATACTTCTACAAAATCATCAAGAAATCAATATTCGAGTAAAGGCTTCACAGGGTTTTTATCAGTCAATGCTAGTTCTGCATGTTCGTATGTGTTATCATGGACTACAGAGACACATGCTCCATTAGCCGGGCCTTCGTTTTGAAGGAATCCGTTGTTGACAAAACTAAATGGTATAAATCCATAACTTTTTGTTTCTTTTTACGATGGCGCTTTAGACGATACAATTTCTCGTACGATGAATCTTAACGAAAGCAGTGTGCCAGCGTAAAAAGAAAAAATGTTATGGATTTATACCATAGCATCTTGCCCTATTGTAGCTTTCTTGCTTTTACACTCTGGCACTACTGTTAATCGTAAAATTCATCGTAGCATAAATGCTGTCGTCTAAAGCGGCTTTAACGTAATAATTATGCAATAGAATTTCCAGTTTCCTCTTCACTAGTGCTGGCAGTCGATGGAGATTTCTGCTTCTAGTGATTTCATGTTGTACTAAAAAGTACATATTTTTATAAGATCGCTTTAGTGATAAAGGTTATGCTTTTGTATTTAGAAGTACAAGTATAGATGCCACCATGTGCAAATTACCAATGGTAGTAGGATTTACGGTTCACTTTAAATGTTTCAGAATCACCACAACCTTCATCTCACTGCCTCAACAAGAGATTCCTCAGAAGAAAGGCACGACCACGCGAGCATCTGTCTCCATAGCCTATGCCAATACATACATGCATTCCTGATAAAGGTTCTGTGAAATCTTTACTTTAATAAATCTTGTTGATGATGTAGGAATATTACCTGGGACGGAAGAAGAACTAAAACAGTACACAGAAAATTTACACAAGAATGCAGGAGGACTTGAGTTTACACTTTAGTCGAGCCAAACTAAGATTAACTTCCTGGATGTTACCCTAAGGAAAATATTAAACGAACATCCAGAAGCGACGTATATTACAAACCTACCAGAAGACAAATTTTTATGTGCAGATTCAGCACATCCAACTGACCTAGAAAACGCTGATTAAGACAGGGATTATGTCTGAAAAGAATTATAGACAATAAAAAGAAACCAAGAATGACACGAAAGAGATGGGAAGAGTATTTATTTCTAGAGTATACGAGGATTGGGATTTGTCGGTTAGAGCCAAAACAAGAACTACCCAAGTCATGAGGGAAAAACTACGCAATCTGATACGGAATTTCTTGGTGCAAGTCAAGAGGGAAGGGTGGAGTTGACTTAAGATACACCACTAATTGCATATAAGAGACCAAAGAACTTGAAACAATGACTAACATAAGCAACTTTCTCACAAAATAGTTGACGATGTTGAACATTTATCCAAGAAAGAACCCAACATAGTTAACAGTATGCCAAATAACATAAACAATCAAGAGAAAAATGGCACAATCCAACATAAAAGAGGTCTTTTTAAGAACCAAAATCTGAGCATACTCAGGAAAAAGAAGACAGGTACAGAAAACAGGAAATTTAAGCCACTAAGTTTATCAATAGCAGGATTGTGTTACATAATTCACAGTAACTGCATACCATGAAACAAATCGAAAGACCAATACGGAACTACAATCCAAAAATGAAAATGATGAAGCCACGATTAACATATTAAAAATTAAGTAGTACAGAGCTGGAAAGTAAGTGGAAGAATGTCCGCAAAATTAAAAACATTTCTAATCAAAGAATATAATTAAAAAGAAATTAAATTCTAACATTAATCAGTGAAACAAATGGAGCTGAAATTAGAGCTTAAAGCGATAAACCTGGAAATGGATAAACTTGTACAGAAATCAAACTAATAAAGTCCATAGAAACCTACTTGCCAGAAGATATACACATAGTTTACACATCTACCGAAATAAATTAAAGCCTGTTGTTCCCTAAAATTAACCGGCACTTAACGAGAGCCGTACACATAATGTACACAAAGTGTATATTCAGTGAAAATAGATTCACACAGTCATCAATGAGATAACATACATAAAGGAAGACATTTGAAAACTGCAGAATATGTTGCCAAATCTCTGAGATATACAGATGAAAGATATACTATGACAAATACCACATTACAGTAATTTCTCACTTACAGAATGTACTTCTAAAAGCAATCTAGTTGTACTCTTGAAAACTGCGAGGATAATGTTGGAAAATATTTGACAAAATACAGAACAATTGAACTAAATACCATTTAGTACAGATTTGAAATTATTCATGGACGCCATCTTAATAGCATCATCAAAGTTATACGCAACAGAAACAGAGTGCGATCATGAAAAATATTCAACTGCGGGCAGTTCATGATGAAACTGCCATTCTAAAGGTTTCCTCACGGCAACTTCCACAGAAGACAATTTCACTCTCCTCTACTATGAGGCTGAACCGTGGTGTAATCCAACCATAACAGGGATTTGGCGTATTAGTCCCACAATATTTATTAGCTGAGTTCTAGCTCCTGTATACATATATTGGATTATACGTACATATTTCTCTGACACTCCTTTCTTCCTCAAACATCTCCATTCATCCTGACGTGGTGCACATTCGTTGGCCTTATCCAAATCAATATAAATCATATGCAATCCTTTTCGCTTTTCCTGATGCTTTTCCATAGTTTGTCTTAGTATAAAAGTTTCGGCGTTGTACTTTAGCCTAAGATAGATCCAAATTGTTCTTCTCTTATTAATGTTTCTTCTTGTAATCTTCTTTCTGTCAAATCTTCATCGTATTGGCAGTGCTAGTGGTTAGACGTGTGTGTGTTTCGCTCCTAAAAAG
>JAGDQP010030052.1:0-22900 GCA_022664845.1 Lepisma saccharinum | reverse complement strand
ATGAATCTACTTCTGATGATAACCTTTGAATTTCTTCAGAAAGAGAATTAATCTCGCTATCATGTTCTAATTTCTGCTTTTCTGCGGTACACACAAAAGAAAGCACAGACAGAGAATTTTCTTGTGGACTTTCAACTCGCGTATCTAATTTCAAATGTTCACTCACCTCCTGCAATATTGTTTTTCTCGTACTTCTAGCTTCTGCACGACTCGCACGACAGTTTTCTACAGCACTATTTTTGGTATACGAAACCGGCAAACAAAGTGAAGGCAACGCGTCACGTTTTAATTTTTTCTTCGAAGGAATTCCTAGAAGTTCAGACTTCAAATCCCGTTCGTAAGAGTCACAAGTAAAATGTTCAGAACAGAGGCGCGCATTTTCGACGTTAAATTTATCTTTTCGGTAGCATCTGTTTACCCAAGCTTTTCGAAACTCAGCTTCACGCGGAAACCTGTGAAAGACAATTTCAGGCGCGATTGTGACGGTCAGCTGCCCGGTCACAGTTCCTATACTACTTTGGGTTAGAACTGGAATGGTGATTCCTTATAGTTGTGACAGTTGAACGATCTGTGACAGTCACCGGAACTTGTGTTCCTTGACTATAGCTTTTTTCTCCGAACGCATGAACTTTGCTCGCTTTCCGTTTGTTGTTGTAGTGGCGCGAGGGTAGTTGCAAGGAAGACAATGGAGTGAAGTGAGTGGCCTCATTGTTGTGCATCCAAAAATATAATATTTACGACGGAAAATTGACCAAAATCTGCGCCAGTCGATGTGCCCACATACGACGTGTGATGTAAGGAGACATGTCCTGGGAAGCAGATACACAATCTGTAAGTGTGTTCCATGTTGTTTTATTTATCAGTTGTGGCTAGTGTTGCAGTTGGCATAATGTTTTCTGTTGAAAGTCTATGGTTGCCTTATGAAGCATATTCCTGCAATGTCGATGAGCGTATTGACATTATAGTATGAAGTCAAATCTCCTCAGTGCCTGAACTGCGTTATTATAATTAATCTATATCGTTATATAAACTGCAGAAGTCAGTATTAAATAATATACAGACAGTGCATGTGGCGGGTGCGTTGGTCAGCCCGTGACCCGTGGTAATAGTAATATGGACGTGAACAAAGAAACAAATAATTCACTGTGCCTGTGTTACGTCTACCTGTAGTTTTATGTTGGATGTCACCGTAGATGTCAAATGTTTTGAAATTTTATTGCCGATTATTCGTGTGACTGAGTTGGCAAAGAAAATAAATATAAACTATTGCGGCCGTCCGGTATTTTCATGTGCATGGTAACGTCAGAGACAGCATTTTGTAGTGTTTGCCATGTTGTCGTATACGTTTATATCGAGCTAGATAGGGAACAATTGGGCATAATTGTGATACCTATATGTCATGATAAAGTCTGCTTAAGGTTGTGTAAAAGCGGTATGTGTCACGTGACAATTCACATAGGATCCTAATCTTGAAGTATATGGCTCATGAGCATGGTATGTATGTATGATATCAATGTAATTGTTGTAGTCTCAGAGAGTTAAGCGACGCGTATCCACAGATAGAAGTCAATTTCTGTAGGTATATGCCAGTTTTCGTAATTGTAAGTGTGTCCGGATGGAGGGTACCTCCCCCCTAGAAATGATCGTAGAACCGAAATATTAATATGCTAGCTATAGATGGTGATAAGAAGTATATTACCGCAGGTTGTAACGAAAAATTCGAATGTGCACATTTTTAGCATTATTCGTGTGCCCAACGAATGCACACAACACATTGAATCCCTGAATTTTAGAAAAATCGTTGTATTTGCTCAGAAACGGCAGGAAAACGGGAAACCAATGTGTCTTCGTACTCTATGAACGTAGAGTCATCAGTTGAGGTCGTTTCAGGCGTAAAACAATTAAATTTAGGTTTATTTGTGGTGTTACGCTTATTTTTACGTGTATCGTAATAATTCGTAGTGTCCTACGTCTGTACGTTCTTCTCATTAGTATATCATCATATTGTGGTCTTGGTAGTGATCAAGCCTAATTCTACCCAGCCTATTTGATAGTTTTCTCTCCGCATTTTGTACCTATTACGACTGTTCACCACGAGTGTGGTATTAGCGTTCGAGAATTGAGTAGTTGGCATTTGTTACTACATTTTCGTAATGTGTTGCCTGTAGATCCGTACCTTGAACGCGGTGAGAGTCGGCGAATATATATAATCCGGTGTGAATACATCGAATTCGACCTAAGGAAATAATATATGGTTACGTAAAATCTAAACTACTACAGCATGCAATAATTTACATAATTTATAGTGTGTTTTATGTGTATATTGTTGCTTATTGTGTCTCATTTCATATGTAACCTATCGAATTGTGCGTGTAAGGGCAAGAACATAGATACAAGCCCTTCTATAGTATAGCTGGTTGGTAAATTTGATTTGTTCGTGTCAATTGGTTCATATTTGTTTTATTTATTTATTTATTTATTATTAAGTTTCAGATACAGCTTGAGTTGCCATTTTACACAGAAACAAAATAACAATGCAACAAACTAAATAACTTCACTACAAACTAAATAATTTTACTACAAACTAAATAACATGAAATTAAATTTTAAACAACACATAACACAGCAATTGATATAAAAAACATAACGATTATGCTACACAAGAGGAATAACTCACATATTTGTATTTAGCGTTCGATGGAAAGTGTGTTCAGATCCGAAAATATCAACATTTGAATCAAGATTATTGTACATAATTACTAGTCTATGGAATAAGGAGCGCTGCAGTATACTTAGCCTAGGCGTGGCACAATGAAGGAGGTTATTATTTCTGGTTATTCGCAACGGAACACGGAAGTAAAATTTAGATATCAACTCTCCAGTTCTAAGATTCCCGTTAAGTATCTTGTATAAATACATCAAATCTGCCAGCTTGCGACGAGAAGAGGGTACGTTGAGACCAAGAACGGATAATAACTCTGGTTTGCTGAAGCTACGTACTGATGGTATTCTTCTTTTGACTATAGCAAGAAAAAAGTTCAGAACAGAATCAATATGAGATAAATTAGAAATACTAGCCATGTTCCAAATTGGAGAGCAATATTCAATTTTAGGGGAGATGAAGGTTTTGTAGAACATACTCAATGAATGAAGGTCCTTAATTTCTGTAAATCTATAGAGAAGACCAAGTAAGCGCATAGAACTGTTAGTTACAGAAATCACGTGATCAGCAAATAGAAGTTTTTCGTCAAATACCACTCCAAGGTCCTTTTGAGAAGAAACTTTAGCAATAGGATTATCATCAATGATATAGGCAGATGGGATTTGATTCCTCTTTAATGAAATAGTAAGAAAAGAAGATTTTGAGGGATTTATTTTCAAGTTCCACGCATCACACCAGTCCAAGAGGTCAGAGATGGAATTTTGGAGATCAGCAACATCCTGTAATGATCTGATTTCTCGAAATAATTTACAGTCGTCAGCAAAAAGAAGAATTTTGGTTTCAGATGACGAGAGATGAGATGGGAGATCGTCCATGTATAGAAGGAAAAGGAGGGGGCCCAAAACACTACCTTGAGGTACACCAGAGAGAACGGGAACTAAATTAGAAGATGATCCAGAAAGAACAACACGCTGTTCGCGGCCAGTGAGATAGTCTCGCAATAATGAAAGGAAGTTACCATGGATATTGAATCGGTGAGTTAATTTATAAAGAAGAAGATTACAATCAATTCTATCGAAAGCCTTACTAAGATCTAGATAGATGACATCAAGTTGTGTGTTATTGGACAGGCATTGGGTAGCATCAGAGAGTAACAAGGACAGGTTTGTAAGAGTGGAACTACCAGGAAGAAAGCCATGTTGAGCAGAGTCTAGATAGGGTGAGACAAAATTATAAAGTCTATCTTTGATGATTCTTTCACACACCACAGATAAAATAGATAAAAGAGAAATGGGTCTGTATGAAGAGACATGGGTCTTATCTCCAGATTTCAGAATGGGTATAATATTAGCCTGTTTCCAAGAAGAAGGAAATACACCTTCGGCAAAACATCTATTTAGAATAAGAGAAAAAGGGTAAGTCAATGACTCAGCAGTATTACGTAAAAAAATAGCACTAATATTATCATAGCCGGGAGAACGATTTAGAGGTAAAGAAGAAAGCAGATATTTTACCTCATCAGATGATGTACTTAATGAAGACAGTGAATGTGAACAGATCGGTTGAAGCTGAGGAGGTGGCAAAGGAGGAGACTGGACACAGAAATTGTTGGAGAAGTATTCATTCAATAGATGTACCCTCTTTTCACCAACCGCTGTAGCCGAATCGTAAATTAACTCTGTCGGAACACGTGACTGACATCTTCTTGAGTTTATTAGGGACCAAAATCTTTTAGGATTGGTACATATTTCAGATGTTACCTCGTTAATATAATTTTGATACTTTGCCCTAAGCAATTTCTTGGAGTAGCGCCTGATCTGGGAGAAAGAGCTATAAGTATGTGCATTAGGATGTTGCTTCCAAAGCTCCCATGCAAGTTTTTTATTTTTCAAAACAGACCGCGCTTCTGTATCAAACCAGGGAGGATATTTAGAGGATCGGAATTTCTTTGTAGGGACAAAGTCTTTACAGGTAGCATGAATTACATCCGTGAACAAATCAATAGCTTCATTTACAGTTAAGTTTTCAAGTATACACCATGGGAAAAGAGAAAGAGCGCGGTTAATATCATTCCAACGAGCTTTTCTCCAGAGAGGAATATGCTGCCTTGGAGTGAAAGGAGGAGCTTTCAACTTTGTTTTTAAAATATTAATGGATAGTTCCACCTCCAAACTCTCGTGATCAGATGAAAGTAAATTTAGAGATGGAGTGATAGTACATTTATCACATGTGGATAACACATAGTCCAAAATTCTATTGCCCCTTGTATTGTGCATATTGTGTTGGGAAAGTCCGAGACCATGTATAAAAGTTTCCATGAACCAAGCTTCATTACTGTCTGTGGGAACACCAGTTTTTATACTTGACCACACCATGTGCATATTAAAATCTCCGAACAATAACACATCACCCTCTGAAAGTGCAGCTAATGTTGAATCTCTGCAGGCCATTAACAGTTCCCTGGGACTATTTTTATGTGGACGGTAGAAAATGTGATTATGTGGGTGTTATGTGACGGTAGGTTATGTGGACGCTATTTTGCGAGACAAACCAATTAAAGGAGCTTTTATATTGTTCAATAATACGTTCTACGGGTTCCATGAAAAGGATTCGTTCGTTGTATATGAAAGCTGTATTAATTGTTACATACTGTTAAAAAGTAACGTCTGTTACTGGAAGTTCCGAGAGATACTGCGTTGCTTTGTATGTCGTTTGTTCCTAAATAAATATCATAAACAGTACAAGGTTGTGCGAGTCGAGTTTTTGTTGTCACTCTGAATATCATTGACGATAGTAACTGTTCGCATGCCTACTGCCCGAGGCCCATTAGCAAAGTATTAAATCAATTATCAGCTCTAACAGTTCTTGTAAACGAAAATCAGTTGCAATTTATTCCCGTGCTCCGCATTTCAAACATCTGCTTTCGACTCCTTCTATGCTCAACCCACCTCGACACGCGGCGCCCTCAACAGGGAAGTGTGTGAACTCCAGAACCGTCTCACGATAGACTTTTTTTTTGTAATTGCGACACGTACTCACTGCACAATGTGGCATACTTATTAACACAAGAATACAACCAACTACAATTGATATATTAGTAAAGAAAAAGTAATTAACACCACTAAACCACACGAAAGAGCTTCAACACTTCACAACACCAATACAGCTTTACTCCGCTACTTCCCGTTTCACGGAAACAAGAAAGAAACTTTCTACCCCGTATGACGTCAGAGGTTCACGCCCTCCGCGGACAGCGAAGAAACGGAAGTTATGAAAGGACCTCTAAGGGTAGAAGGGACACGTGCCTTCATTGACCTTGGCTAACAACTACACCAATGACTAGCGACTCCAGAGCGCTTTAGTCTCGTAAGAATCTTAGCTGGGATTGGAGTGAACGCGACAAGTTTGGCAATAATGCTGAACAAACAGTCCTGTTCGGTCTACCTCTCTTACTACTAGTGTTGCCAACTTAGTGACTTTTTCGCTAAACCTACTCATTAGGTACAAAAGATTTTCACTTTTCTGTAATGTGCATAGGAATTTAGCTAATTTTGTGCTTGCTCTAGCGATAAACACGACTAATTTTATCATTGCTAAGATAGGGTTTTAGCTAATTTTAATTTGTTCTTTAGTTATTTTCAAGTGATTTTTGTTGGCAACACTGCCTACTGAAAAACGAGGGAAAGGAACCATGACCTCACATAGCGTGCAGTTAGAAATCACATTGCTTCCAGGAAACAATGGACGAGGCATTTAAATGTCGTTACTCGTTCGCTAACAACTATTCTTTGTTTGAGAAACGTTCAGAAATATTTGTTCTTGATTCAACTGTGGATCAGATCGAGTTACGTAGCTCATTTTGCTCTCATCTAAAGTTCCAGAGACAGCCAACGTCTGAGCATATACACATACGATGTCTCGGTAGCTTACTCACCATCAATGGCTCTGAAAGTATTTGCCTTTAAGAGTTTAAGGTAAAGAACATTGTGTAAGTGAATATCGAAAATTAAACAGTGATGTTGGGAAAACCAGTGGCGTATCAGACACATCTCCACTAAGCATTCACTTGTGAATTTCAAAAGGAAATTTAGGTTAATCTTGATTTCTTTGGAATAACTTATAGGACACTAATGATGGAACTATTCGACTATAAAAGTTCAGATTGGAATTTTACTATCGTATGATAAAACGTGGCATTAGGCATTTAGCTGATACTTGTGAGAATAATTTAAAACATTGAGCACAACACGATCACAGATTTAATTCTCTTGTACGCGTTTGTAAAAAGAAATAAACGTTAGTATCATCTGGAGGCCGCGGTGTCTCAATGGTACGACGCTCACCTCTGGTGTTTAGGGTTGTCGCTTCGATCCCTGCTAGTGCCATGTGGGCATTGTTGAGGACAAACACCATTTTCGTGGCTTTTCTAGGGATTCTCCTGTTACTTCCCACTTCATTCCACTAATTCATCTCATTATCATCTATCCGACCTGGGCCAAAGCTGCCTAAAGGCCTTAGAAATTACATTCAAATTCAAGTTTGTATCACCTGCTCCGTTTCGTGACAGCAGATTATTGCAATATGACTAGTATTGTTTTGTTTTTATATGTATAAATTACTTTAGAACCGAATAACAGTCAAACTAAGTTACTCAGAGATACTTGTTCACTAGAACCCATGTCTAGTTGGTTCCACAAGCACTTTCGTATCTAAGGTAAATATAACGATACATGGAATGCATCTCTGTGTGGACAATGACTCATCCCATACGTATATTTATTTTCTCTATTGTTCACATTGTTTACGTAACTATTTGCCCCAAAGCTTTTTGTTTTATATTTTAGTCACCTTCTTCAAAGTATGGTCTTCTATATTTAAATCAACTGTTCCGTTACTTACTTAATTTCACCTCTGAGTGTTCATACGAACGTATTCCTGAGAGATTCTTCAACAGGTAAGTAGGTCATATGATATAAAGGAGGACCTTCGTACTACATTTTAAAAGGTAATGTGTAATTCAAGATAATGGGAATTAGCGTAAGTCAATCATATTCCATTTTGCAGGGTGTTTACAAAGTAACTGTCATAAATCATAAGTTGATTTAATCAAACTGAAACAAGAATAAATTTTCTTAAATAACTGGGAAATACACTTAGTTTACTGCCCCCATGTGTAGCCTAGTATCATCACAATTGACGTCACACCTTTACAAATAATGTTGCCACCCTTTTCCACGTTGCAAAACTGAATTGCAGTTATACTCACAGATATTTGAGTAAAGTTCACAATTGAGGGAATCCAAAGTAAAAGATATTCCCTAAATAAGAAATTCATTGACATTGCGCAAAATATAAGATTAGAACTGACATTCTATGCTGTGTTTTTTGAATCACAAAATTTGGAAAATTGCTTGAATTGCCTTCAGTTTATATTATGATTTGCTATACCAACACGTATTTTGTCTTTAGTTGTCGCGATAGTTCATCAGTCTTCAACTCCAAATATACGTTAGCTTAGAATTTCTTTCCGATGGAACCTAAGAGGTGTTCGTCTGAAGAAGTTCCTCGTGAATTTCTGGGAATCACTTAAAAACACCCTGTACATTAAAATTAAAAATTTGAACATTGAAATGATATTTATTGTATCTAATAGATTTGTACTTACTTTATGTTGAAAAACACAAATATTTAATTCCTTAAACACAAAAATCTATATTTATAAATATACGTAAAGCAAATTGGATAAACTTGGATGTTTCTTCTCTGTTTCAGATAGCAGCATCTGTCTTGACGTATGTGGTTATTCTTATTCAGTTTTCTCAAACGACAAATGATTTCTTCAAAGAAAATGAATCAGTTACAACGCCCTACAATTCAACTACACTGTAAAAATAGGAGACACGACGTTCATCCAAAAAATGGAGGCAGCTCAGCTGCCTCCACTTTTTGGATTAACCTACTACATTCAGCCAGTTTTCGGTTGAACGTTTTACTTCCCGTAAAATTTCAAAATGCGTATATACATTACATATATATGAGTGTTCCAACGTATTTCATTCAATCCGAGCATTTTTTAAAAGTAGAAAAGAATAAAAGGAAATATTCCTTTAAAATTAAAAATTAAAATAGTTGAAGTGGTTGGGTTTCGTTCCAGTATCCACAAGCACACTGGTCAGACGCTCTAGGACAGTTGATGACTCTAGCTTTCCGAGCGAGCTGTGGTTGTACTGTGAAGGATGTTAATTATTAACACGTTTTTGATTTTACTTCGAGGAATGTCTCGTGAAAAAAAGGAGATGCTTTTGCTACAGTGCAAAGATTTATACCCAACTTAATTTCTCGGTCCAACAGTAAACTGTTTGCTGTTCACATTGTAAAGGCAGTGTAAACACTCAAAATGGCGGGACGTTCAGTGACAAGCAAGTAACGTTACTCCTGTTACTGGATTATAGAATATCCAACTAAGACTTAAACTTCATCCACAAAAGTACGTAACCTCAAAATTTCCTGTTTAGCTTACACTTCGATTAGAAAATGACCGGGTTTTAAGCGTAAAATAAGTTGAACGTTCACGGACAAATCACTTTGGCCAGTTTCAACCCATTTTCAGTTAACGTTAAGCTATTACAAAGAAAGTGTTTAACTTTAAAATGGAGTTAATTTTACCAATCTTTCCACTAAAAGGCTTACACTATATCCACGTTTAAGAGTAAATACAACAAAACGCTAATTTTCGAATTTTATTTCTCCATAAAGCGGAGTAACTTTCATCCATTTCGTGTTTCCAATTTTTACAGTGTAGTTTATAAGAAGGAAGTATCTTATAAAGACTTTAGCACTTTCAGTACACATTTACTGCATTTGAGAAATGTGTAACAATAATATAATGTAAAGTGATGCATATTGGTATTATAAATGGATATTTGGCTTGAAACGATTGACGATTTACCAACCCATAAACATTTATCAAGATTAATTAATGCCATATTATTAACAGGACATTAGGCATTAGAAGTTATAGTGAGTAACATTTACAACTGTAAAATCAGACATAAATTCAACTGGACATTTCAATGGAGGTTTAACAAATTACGGCATGGCATTACAGAGCTCAGCTTTAAAATTAATATTCACGATTTGTGTGTTTCCCCCCCCCCCTTTCTCAGATAGTATAATTATCATTGTTTATAGATGTATCATTGTGTGACGCAGTGCAACTGGAAATAATTCATCTCGAAACCATCTACTGAAGATTGGATTCTGAAATCATCTGCCTTTATCACTCTACATCTTCAGAGACATTATGATATAAATTTTATCCTTTTTAATTTTTGCTCATCGCACTTGATTTAATTTGAGATAATTTTATTTGCTAAAAGGTAGATCGTTTATTGTTATTTCAATAGGTGATTGTATTATTCTTTCAAAATAAAATAATGAACATTTTATGAAGGATAAAATAAAGACAAACTACATTTCTTTTGAAATAAAAAAACGTCTAATGATACTGATAATCGGATATTCTCGATTTGTATATACCTTGGATTTTCATATACTGTTTTCACAGAACTTTCATGAACTTTCCTGAATTCTTAAAATTTTCGCAAATTCGCGAGTCGCAAAATCCTATTGTTCCTAGCTATAGGTCAATTATGGTATTTACAGAAGTGTTCACACGAGAGAAATATTTTTTTTTCAAAGGACACAATTTGTCAGAAGTGAATACTTTTGAATTGCAAGTATGTATAGATGGTATGATACTTTATGGACTCGAGATAAAAATCAAAATATGTGTTTTTATCTATAAGAAAGTTGAAGTTTTCTGTTGAAGTTTTCTTTTTTTTTTTTTTTAGTAAATCAAATTTTCTAACATATTTGACTTTATTACCATCAATCTCTTCAGTATTTGCGGTATGAACATCCAAATGTTTACTCGGATGTTATTCGTAATGTGTTGCATGTTTTGGAGTTTATTGAAATAACACATATTATTAAAATAACAATATTGGATATAGTTGGAGGCGTTTTTTTTAAAAAAATAGGTATCTTTTCATTACATTCAACTATTCATATTTATAAAAGGAAAAGGTTAGCAATATTTGGATAACATTTTGTACAACAAATAATTTTCATGTTAAGTTTTCTTTGTTGGAGACTTTCTCATCATCCATAGCGCTAATATTCAAACTGTGCTTAAAATTCCTTACACGTTTCTTCAATGTAGGGAAGTGTCTTCATGATGTCAGCAACCTTTTGCTTTCTGAGAGTTATTTTGCCTCCCAGATACGCTATTGCGTTAGGAAGTTCCACCTGTGAATCTGAATCGTGTCTCAAGTCGAGGTGGTGAGTCCATTGATGAATGACAACCCGGTAACAACTCTTGGATACATTTCTTCATAAATGAAGTGATACAACTTTGATAGAAAAAATCTCTGTTCGCATTTGCAGATAGTATGGACAGGGGATATTTCTTATAAAACTTCTGCTATCAATCATTGAAGTTGTAAATAGGTACGAAGTCGCTATCCACTTCCACAACACTGAATAGAAGTATGTTTTTTTTTAATTATCGCAGTGTGAGCAACATAGCAGATTCGTACTTCTTTGTGTTGTTTCTTAAAAGCACTGATGTCCTCCTCGACTTACGACCTTTTAACACATATGGCAATTTTAAAGGTTGTGTAAATCGTGCATAAGAAGTACGCAAATTCATTCATTTATCACAGATCGGTGCGTCTATCCTCAAAGAATCATTTCAAAAAAAAAGTCGAAAAAATGTTACTTACACCCTTTTTACAAATGGTAATTCAATCAGACGAAAGCTTGATGCTTTTTAAGTTGTGTAGATATATTTGCTTTTATATAAATTTGGGGTCTAAATATTTATAGTCAAGATTGGTTTTAATCATTCCAATTATAATTCACTGTAAGATTTTACTTTTAAAATGAAAGAGTATTTTGAAATTTATTTTATTCTAAAAATGTTTATACAAATAATGCATTTTATATTGCAACTGCTCCCATCTGATTATGACGTACGTAGTTATCTTGATTCAATTTGTGAAGCAAGCAGATGTTTTGATGCAAAATACTATTGACTCGTACTTCTGGGTAACTCCATCCAACAACTAATGAACATTGCTTAAAATATTGACTTACATGGGATGATTTAATACAAGAAATTAGAAGTAGATATCATGGTTACCAAATGACTCAAGTACAAGATGTTTCGAATAAGGTGACGTAAGTTTCGCTTCATTTGTTAACCGACAACCTCTACAGAGTCGCGGGTACTTCTTTGCCAAATTCCATAACAATTGTATTTATATAAAATTACACTTTCATTTTCATATCATAGTTTTTACTCCTGCATGAAATTACTTTACACGTAGTGGCAACACTAATCGTAATGTTCAATTTACATTTTCTCATGAATCTGCAAGTCTTCTTCGATTCACTGAATCAGATTATTTCTCCTGAACTTACCACACGTATTCCTTTATGAGCACATCCTTTCTCTCTCTCAGGTCCAACTGTTCAAAACACTTTAATCCTCGGTTTACTTGATCCACGATTAAATCATTCCGTCATAGATAAAGTCATTATATGTAGCCTTAGTCTTCCTGCATGCTGGTGCAGTCGAACAAGGAATGAAGTAATGTTAGTAACCCATTCACACTAGCCATGCTTTTAACATATGACGGGACAATAAACTCAAGTATAAGATACCGAACAATCACTCGGTGCTTTCTTCGGTTTTTAAATTGAAACGTATGCGCGAACAAACGTCTAAGCGACATTTCCAAACAGAAAAGGACGAGTACCTTTTAATATATATAACAGGAAAAATATGAGGCATAAAATATTCATACTTTGCACAAAAGTGGAATTAAGTCTAACATGTCTTCGTACAAAGTATGAATATTTTATGCCTTATACTTTTCCTGTTATATATAAAAATGTACTCCTGATTTTTTTTTATTTGAAAATGCCACTTATACGTTTGTTCGTGCATACGCTTCAATTGCATATAGAAATTATCATTGCATGATAGCTTTAATCCATTTCTAGTTCGGGTAAACTGACACCGGGAACCAGATTAAATATCTTAATTATGAAATTTGCATTTGCAACGCAACGCAACCTGATTCTTCAAAATTTAAGTTTTCCCATTTTACAACATTAAATACAGCAAGTACAGAAAGGGTTATTTAATGCAAATCAATGCAATTAAATTGCAACATTTGTGTTGCCTTGACGCAGTGCGATATGTAATCCGGCCCCAGATGACGAAGAAGTAGTGGAAAGGGTCGTGGTTCAAGTTAACTTGAGGTTTTAAATGTTTCGAGCAACTGCAACTTCTACATTATTTTTATAAATAATAATAATAATAATAATAATAATAATAATAATATAAGCAGTACTAATAGTAATAGTAAATTTAGGCGTACGAGATTTTTTTTAAAAAAAATGTAATTTCTGATGCTGTAAAAGGTAAATTCAGCGCCGACCATCTGGCAACACTGCCCTCATATAATGTTGCAAATTGAAAAAAATAATATACTACTCATTTCAGTCATTTGTGTTATTTGCAAATAGCTGTTTGATGTTCAAATCTATTTAAGTGTGTTGTAGCCATCGAGCTCTAAGTAAACGATACTGGAGTAACTATTTAGTGTTGAAAGATAGACGCCAGAGCAAATATTTAAGCTCGTTTGTCCACTTCCAGTCTAAAACTATGTGGACCAAATTTCCGGTTCTAACTCAGTTTTTTACGCTTAATTACGCTGTGTGGACCGTTTTTCATTTAAGTCTTAATTCCTGAGTTATTCATGTAAGAGTATATCGTCCTCTGCGTACAATAGAAAATACTACAAATAATATTTACATTTTTTGCCAGAATTAAGACTTAAATAAAAAAAACGCGTTATTAAGATTAAGAAACTGAGTTAGAACCGAAAATTTGGTTCATATTGGCTTAGACTGGAAGTGGACAAACGAGATTGTGTTGTCCGCTCCCTGTCTTCATATATTCATGAAATTTTCAATGGCTGCAGTCATTCCAGTATCGTTTTTGATAGAGGTCATTGGTTCTGTCAAAGTATAAGTTAAAAATTTTATGAAGTAATGACGTGTATATCATTTCTTTTTCTTGTTTACTACTTTCAAACTTCCCAGTAAGAGCTTAGTTATATTGATTGAGGATTAATCATACACTTTCGAAGATTTACCAAATCTATTATAATCACAGATTAATCCAGGATATGTGTTGGTGCAACAGTAAATCCCTGCTAAATGTTGTTCTACGGATCAACAGTGTTTTATGCAAAAATGGCAGATGTGCTATAGATAGCAATATCCATCATTTCCACTACCTTCTCGGCACCTGGTGTTTGTTTAGTTGAACTAGAAATGGATTAAATCTAGTATTCAATGGTTGTTTATGCTTTAGATTTAAAAACCGAAAAAAGCACGGAGTGAGCGCTCAGTATATGATACTTAACTTCATTGGCCTGAAATAAATTAAAAGCGTAGATATTACGAGTAAGTTACTAACATTAGACTGGACTAACACCAGGCGGCATCGAGAGAAGGCAAAAATGAGAATTCGCTGCATAATATTATTTTATCTGACTTGGAGATTTAGACGTAGATCAAGTAAATTGAGGATTAAAGTATTTTGAGTAAGTGGACTCAGTGTAATTTATTTCGTTGAGCAATGCTTGAGGAAACAGAATCTCTCGATAATTATCTAAAGTCAGGCACAAAGTGAAACAGTTCACTACATCCAATTGTCGGTTTAATATAAAATGGACCAAACTCCCAGTGGTAACTAATCAGTATCTTACTCTATGTAGTGATATTTAGTTGCAAGGTTTGGCAACTATGAAGAGTTGTTCTTTTATTAGCTGTGTGGTAGCTATAGCTACTCTAGAATCAACAGTAGAAGTTGGAAGGCATGTTTTAATTAGTAATACGGTATAATTACTTCAGAAAGGTTACTAATATTACCAGTATACCTACATGAGAAGTTACCTTTGTATGTAGATCATACGATACGTTATACGCCAATGGAAAGCAATATGGATGATGATACCTACCTTCCATTATATGATTGAGTGCATTATATGATATGTTTCAAAACTTAAATAAGGTTATTGATTTTAAACCATTCGTCAGGTAAAACCCATTCTCCAATATAGCTCACCACCAAAAGTGTTACAAGAGTCTATTATAATATAAAAAACTCTACATTTTATGAATAAACCACTAATACTCCTGTATAAAGCTTATAAGCTTTCAGATTGTAAGTTTCTTTGTCACGTTTGATGAACAACCATGAAGACCTTTCTAATATCACCGAGAAATGTTAGAAGATAAATGAATTTTGTGCGGAAATATACAAAGTTCGTAAAACATTCTCCTTCTCTGGCAACATGTTTTACACCCTTGCCTGATTGATGATTGAATTTTCGCTTCTTAATATATTTAAAATTTCTCAACATACAGGGCTTATTTCATGCAAAGAACCATGTATCTATGTTTTGGTTTAGTAGTGATGTACTGCGAAATTGTAGTACTTGAGGGACGCCAGGTATATTGGTTTTGTTCAATTGTGATTATTGTTTGCCAAGCTTACATTGTTCACTTCATTATATGTCGAGATATTACGTAATCTGTGACATTTCCCCGATGTCTTTGAGTACTCTAATTCCTAAAGTACTCATTTTTCTTCATTTCTTCAAGGGAAGTTTTCTTCACGGAAATTGTTATTTTTTTTCATGGAAGGTTAGTCACAATGGCTGATGTCTGAAGGCTAGTCACATTTAGTTGGTCATTATCAAATCGTCATCATGATTATATATGTAGGAATATGTATCTGTATTATATTCCACTTCATTTCGAGAGGGCCACTGTTGTAATATTTGTATGTGTGATGCTGAATTCAAACTTGAAACCTAGTAACTTGCAGTCCACCATACAAGCTGCAACACCTTTTGTGGATGGAGGTGTGGTCCTGAATTTTAACACCTTTTCATCCAATGTATTGATCGTTTACCTTTCTCGTATTATATATATTTCTCATCAGAGGTCACATTTTGATGTAGAAATCTTTCACGATTTTCTCACACTAAGAGAACTTCACAGGCAATCAGTGCGTGTCTTGTTGACGGGTGTCAACTCGTGTCCAACTTTTTTTACCTCAGTAATGACGTTGAGACACAAAACAACAATGGTATGTTCTACCAAGGTGTGTCCAATAGCACAAACACTTCACCTTGGGTCATTTTTGAGAACATTCCTCAGGAGATAATGTGAAACTGCTGTCAGTCGGTGGCTACAAAGCTTATTTTACGGTGTTGTATAACCAGAATGAAACTTCACATGTCATCGACGTATGATGTGTTCATTAGCTGCTTCAAATACAATTGTAAATGTTATTCGTCGCAACTGTTTCAGTTTAAACTCACAGGATGCGCAATTTTGTATTTTTCATGATTCACCTTGATACACTCTGTTCATCAGCATTACATTTATTGGCGGATTGGATTGCATAACTTGTAGGCGTATAATTAGACTGTTACGAAGCACGTGTGGCTTCGATGAACCATACGTGGAGACACTGAAAATGCACTAACCCAATATTTTGTATTGCCCAATATTTTGTAGATAATGACCTTTAGCCGTCAGTAATCTATAAACTATGAACTGTTTGACACATTGCCATATTTTTTCCTGTTGGTTTTAGCTTAGGCAGAGTATCACTGAATTGCTTAAACTTTTAAAGTCATAGTGGGGAAGCTTCACTCGATTCTGAAACCATTCGTTTACTCATCTTATTGATAAATTGCACAACTTTTTACGGAAAGAAACATACCAATACCATGCGTAATATGAGGAAAGCGCAGCTTGCTAATCATTACTTTTAACTAAGGAATATTACAGACGATAGATGTGAAATAAACACAAGCTGTTTGGTTATTATACCATTAACATATAACACTATTCTAAGAGTTTATTGCTTTCTGCACAAAATACTCCACTTGTTGATCCTTTCTGGAGAATATCGTCCAATTGTGTCCAATTGCTGATGGACATAAGACGCACAAAAGATGTAGATAAACATATTTATTTGTATTGGTACACATTGTTATACGCCATTGAAATCTACTGAAGTAATATGATAAATATTTATACTGGTTATAATTCTCAAGTAAAGCAATACCCATTCAAAAATATAAATTATCTTGTCTTTGAAAGTAGTTTTAATTTTCCTTTGACGATGTAGTTGTTGGCGCTGGTGAACCCATAAATTGAATGAGAATTACGACGTAAGTCAACACAGATGCAGCCATCTGAAATGGAAACAAGAAACTCTAAATGAACAACTAGCATTTAACAATCGTACTACGTGTCACATAAGCGTCGTTCGATTGAGGTAAATTGAGTTCAGGCATTGTGTATTAAAGATCAATCTGGAAGTTAAGCATTCTAATTATTACACCTTCTTGAAAGCAAATTTAGAACAATTTTGTCCTTGTTGCCGATTTCTGCAAACTCTTTCCAACAATACGTTTTAAACATATATGTGTACAGATGTGTTACATTCTTCAAACACCAAAGAATATCCTTAAACTTTTTGCCATTGTAAGCGAAATATCCCAAACTTTAGATCAAAGAAGGATAATCATAGCATAAGCTTAAGGAAATATTAAGGGTGTACAGGTGACGATAAAGTCTATTTCCACCCCTTTCTCTTTGAAAAGAATGTAAATATGAGGAAATCCTGAAAAACATATTCCATTTTGAGAGGCAAAACATTTGGCGAAGAATTCCTCTTCTGGCCACCTAGTATAGAATTATGCTTCATTGTACCTGAGTTATACTAATATATTTGGTACTGGTGGCATTTCAGTAGATTCCCTCACTACTTACTTGAATGCAATACTACCTGAATTCCATGGTACAAGTGCACAAACATTATTGTGCTAGTAACTAGTTATAACAATTCAGTTTACCCTGTCTACCCGTTTTATAGTAACACTTACTTACTTAACTTACAAATCTCTCAACCAAAGTAAAGACTAAACATGTAAACTGGAAACCTACGCTTACTTGAGAAAACAATCAAGTTTTCAATAGCTATTAATAGCGACAAAAGATAGGCTAATGATCCTATTTACATTAACATCGACTAACAATGGCAAAGACTATAGTTAGCTACTGTAGATTAATGTTGGAAGCTATAACAAAGTATTGCAAGAAACACCCTTTGTTTTTATGTTGGTGGAAGCCAATACGAGTCTGTCTAAACCTATTTACAAATCTACTTGTTGTTTCTTAGCTGTACAAGCTAAAAGAAAATACAAAGGGCGCTCTCTTATTACCAGCGTTACATCCATCAACATATAAGCATATTAAGGACACTGTTACTCAAGGTGATTGACCGACAATTGAGGAGGTTTTCTACATTTACTTATTTAGAAGAGCTCTTTGAGATTCAACATGGTTAAATACTAGAAGAAAAGTTTGGAAAGAAAGAGGCAATATTGAAGGTGCTGGTGATCAACTTAAACATATCCCCTTTCCGAATTGGCACTTTATGTTCCGTTACGTACCCTTGCTCCGTCGGATGCACCGTCGATGGTTATCCGAATTCCCCCTTCGACGGAGTATTGAAGTGAACGGAGCAACGGAGGACCAGATGGTCACTTGACCCTCCGTTCGGTTGCGCGCTGCTGCCATATTGGAAAAAAAGAGCGGGATATTGCATGCCTAAATTCCTTCTTCACTTGGGAGTTGGGACAAATGTCTAGAATTGATCACGTGTTGCAAGTTCAAAACTGTGATTCCGCTAGACCCCTTGTGGGGGGTATTTACCCCCCAAAGTATAGACAACACAACTCCGAACTTTAAAATTTTTGATATGAAAAATCGATAGAAACCGTACAATACTTCACTTACACTCTCCCAATTTTGACTTTACACACAAACCCAAACTGAAAATCCTGGCGGAAACACTGGTTTAAAATGAACGACCGTGCCGAAGTATTTGAAAGTAAATATTTTAATAGTTTAAGATTTGATTTCACATTATGTTATCGATATTGTACCATGTTTTGAGTGATATATCTTCATGATCATTGAATAAATTTTCAACTTCGCAATTTGAATATATATTGTTGGTTGGATTTCACCAATAGGCTTCCATGTAGATATTAATAGATGAGAGGGTAACATATGAGTAGTTTATTTAAGAATACTAAGATTAAGAACTCTTAAAGTTATTTGAAGTATTTTTAGAACTTAAAATGCGTGACGCTGTCAAGGCTCACGACTTAGGTGGTTATTCATAGATCCTGGTATAACATTATTTAGTGATTCATAGTTCATGAGACGCACTTATCTTGCAAAAACTTCCAGAATAACCTGCAGACTTGTGATCATCCTTCGAACAGCTATCAATCTTCGTCTGTTGTTATTTAATATGCCGAATATATACAAGTATGGAAATTCTACGCCTACATCTATCTTCATCCATGTTGCTTTTACCTTATTCACTTCGCATCAAACTACCTTGATTTCGCATTGCCCAATACTCACTCACATTACGCGCGGAGAGTTCTCAGCTGTTTCCAGACTTGGGTGACATCTGTGGTTAAAGTTTTATACACTTATTTAATTCGGATAAGTGTGCATAACGGAAGTGAACGGGACATAGCATAACGGAACGGAACGGAGGACCATTGCATTCGGAAAGGGGCTGAATGTCCCTGATAGTGAGAGTAAGCTTCTTTAAAAATTGAATTAATACAAAATAGAATATCATATCTGGTCTAAGTCAGTAACTAAATTGAATCCAGATTAAGGGAACTAGATAAAGGTAAGTGAACGAGCTAAAAAATATTTTTCAGCTAAAATAATAAATTCATCGAAGGAAGGAATTTAGTGTTGAAACGATTTGGAAGATCCTCCTAAATCGCGTATAAATAATTTATATAGATTCTTAGTGCATGAATAAATTTGAGTTGAATAACACTTGAGTGAATAAACTTTTAACGACGGAAGGCTTGATTCAGTAGATGGTCCGAAACGGTGAGGTCACCTGGATTAGTTCCGAAAGACAGCATCCGTAAAGGTACTTGTGGTTTGAATGCTGTTGAGTTTCCTGTTCAGAGTGAAAGTGAGAAATTGAGTTAACGTGTTATGTCCGGATGACTGGTTGTTAAAGTCAGGTTTGGTTTGTAGTGGTTTTGTATTTTGTCGAAATGTTTTTGTTGTAATTTTTGAGTGCGTTATATTGGTAAGAGTATTTGAAAGACCAGGGTTTGATAGTTTCGGTGTTAAAGCTATTGCTTGGAATTATTGGGTAAGCGATATGGAAAGTCAGGTTAGTTTTTGTGGTGTTCGAAGCATTGGATTGGTATTGGTATTGGATATTTTTGCGCGGTGATTGAATTACTCTTTGTGATTGTGTAGAACTAAACAATGAATTGAATTTAATTAGTAATTTGGTGTTTTCTTGCTTGGAAGGAGGTCGAGCACATGGTAGGAGTGTTTCTTTATTTTCGAATATTGGGAAATTGTTTGAACTGTGAATAGTTTCGCTGAGTGCTTGAGTCGTTTGTTAGAAGGCTATTCTGAGGTGTTCTTGGTGTATAATTCTTGAGAAAAATTAAAAGGTTAGTTGATTTATTTGAAAAAAAGGGTGTTAGTTAGCGGAGGCTGGATTGTAGCTCGTGGGTGTGTTTGAATGGTTGTGTGCGAATTGAATTAACAATTTTGGATATATTCTTGCTTTGTTTTATATATCGTTAAATTTGTATTGGTTCAGTGGTTGATTGATTGAGATTATGTGAATTGAGTGATGACGGGTTGGTATTGAGAAATTTAAAATAGGAGTTTGATTTTGAATTGTGAGGAATAAAAGCACAGAATTTCAGTAATTGTTGCTAAATAAAGACCGCTTAGAAGAGTTGCATCTTGAACTGAGTTTTGAGTTTGAGGCTTTGAAAAATTAAATCGAATAAAACTTAATTCGTTATTAAACCCTGTTTGATGTAATAAGTATTTTTTAGGAAAGGTTAGAGAATTGACAATTACAAATTTGTTTTTTCCTGGATTAGATAAAATCTTTAAAATTAATCCCCCCCTTATTGATAAAAATTTGATTGAAGTTTTGGGGAAGTGGGATATGATTGGTTTACAATCAGTTATTGAAGTGCAAGTGTAGAACACTACCTTGTTGTCCGAAAAACAAAATTGTATACTTTTGTTGGTTGAAGTCTTTGAAAATGAAATAATGGAAATTGTTTTATAATTAATTCTCGCTGTAACAGAATTATCTTTTACTGAGAATATTGAAGATTATATTGAAATCTTGGATTGGAACTTGTATATGAAGAACGTTTGAAAATTTTTGGAAGTGTTTTTGTAATTTTGGACTTATGTTATTAATATTTGTTCTTTGCGGAAATTTGAGATTGGGCATTGAATGAAAGTGGGGGAATTATTGTTAATAAACAACATGGATATATGGATTGGAGCCAGGGTTTTTCATTTGAGTTATGATGGTATCCTGTTACTTAATCGGTATTTTCAGCGATCCCATTGCCCCTAGGGCATCTTGTGTTTCCGTGGCGTGTCTTTTTTCCTTTCGAGTTGGATGCTTTTTCCTACTGCTAAGGCATACTTAGGTTACAAGCTCGGTGAAAGCTTGTGCGATGATCCTGGGCTACTGAAATTTCTCGTTTAAAGCAATTGGGGTTTGTCCTGTTACGATTTTCGTCCGGTGATCCAAAGCGTGATTTCCACCAGAGAAGAAATTAATTCCCTCGCTGACTTCTTTTAAGAACAAGAGATTCCCGCACAAACGGGTAATATCTCGCAAAGAGTAGACTGAACTCTCGAATTAAACAAGAGGCGGGGATCTCTCGGAATACCAAGGGGATGCCTCTCGCGTCAACCAAGAGTGCGTTACTCTCTCGAAATAAACAAGAGATTATAGCGTCCAATAAGAGATCTCCACTCTCGTATTTCCAAGAGGCAGGGTGTCCGTCGAGGTACCAAGGGGCTGTATCTCACATTTACCAAGGAACTAGCAAAGCTTTCTGCAATGGGAGAAGGTGGATCATCATTTAAAATAAACAAACAATTCAGTTACTGGTGCACGTATGGTTGTGCTTGTACGTTGATCTACAGAGTAGAACCTGCTTCGCCAGGTTTTGCTGACTAGTACAATAAACAGAAGCAAACATTGCTTTTTTCTTCTTACAAATAATACGTATAGCATTCGATAGTTGTCGAGTTTTTATGGCACTTTACTTTCACTTAAAAAGCACCAACAATAATTACGATAATAAAGAACTCGATTTAAGAAAGTTCACGTTGTCGTGCGCCATCTATTGGGCACCCGGTGACAACTGTCACTGACCTGTACTCAGGCGTGACCCGGTGGCCGTGACAAACTATCTGTTTAATCTTATTTCGTATTATAGATTAGTGTTGTATATTTAATTCCTATTGCCTTGTTTCTAGGATGTAAGCACACAATGAAGGAAAGTAGACCAGAGAGAGTTTTGTTACTATTATTATTATTATTTAGGCACTTTTCTTTATGATTGTATTTAGTGTACTATCATGGCCAAAATAATGTTCACATTACTTTATTATACACGATTTTTCTCCAACCCTAGAAGATAGACAACCCAACTGACGTAGAGGGAGCGATGTGTTATTCTGAGAGTGTGTGCGTGAACGAGCAAGGGTTGGATATTTTTTTCTTTAAGAGAAATCATTATCGCATGTCCTGGCTTCTGGAAAGATACTTATGGTTTCTTGTAGTATGTACGAAAGAATGAAAAAAAAAGAGATCGCATTTGAAACAGCAAAACAGGGACCCTAACGTAATTTTACTTTAGTTGGGCCATTAGTTGAAATTTACTGAAAGACTTAATTTAAATTGTTCAGTAAAAAAAATCCTTACCGAACATGATGAAACGAAAATGAACGCTGAAATCTATGGTTACTAGGTAATTATTTCTTTCTTAATGAATCGAGTATTCAATAGAACACTAATGTTATGCACGAAAGACAAGACAAAACGTCTGTTTCTATCAGTTCTTAAAAATGGGGCACAATATTTATGTTTTATAATTTCTGATATTATGTTGTCATTTACGTTACAAAGAAGATGTTAGTGGCAAAATACACAAAATATGTTGCATGATATATATC
>JAGDQP010030051.1:749-22900 GCA_022664845.1 Lepisma saccharinum | reverse complement strand
ACGGAATCGACGAAACCAAAATTGCGCGTGATTGGCTGTTACAGTATCAGACCATAAACACTATTCACATTTGCAGCAGCCTGGCTTGCGTTTTCGCCTTTATCGAAGAAAAACTGTAAAATATAGCGTATTTTCTCTTTGCTAGTGTCCATTTTGACGCGCGCTCACACAACACTGAGTCAACTCATCACAACTATCTGAACAGTGTTTGTAGTACGCAATCTCATCGTTTGAACGCCATCTCGTTGAACCCGATCGGACTTATACAACACGAGCTACAGATCACTGAAGCCATCTATTGGCAAAATAATGGATTACTTTTTACTACACCAGATATTTTACACTGTAAATCCTTTACATTAGTCTAATATCATAAATAAATTGAGACCATACATTTGTCATTGTTAACGGAGAGATGGCGCTAGCTGTAAGTTGAAATTATATATAAAACGCAAAGAAACAATGGCATGTATTAACTACAAACTGACTTCAGGTATTGAACTTTTAGAATCTCGTGTACATTGAAAATTTGCTGAAATATGATCTAAGGGATTTTTTTTTTATAATTGTATTGAGTATTACCTTACTCGTTAGAAATTGATGTTTCCTTTTAAATAAGTACACTCATTCGTGCTTTAAATACACTGGTCGACATTTCAAAAGTACCTGGTAATCCATTTGATGAGAGTATGTGATTTTCAATGGATTCATTCAGATGATTAAACATTATTCAATGTGTTGAAGTTTATAGCGTGTTGGAAACAATATTAAGCAGAGTTATATTGAGTCTATTTTAGTTAATATTAGGGTCCCCAACTATGTATTGACCCATTTTGGCATGCGTTCCAGGACAAATATTTGCCGATTGGCCTGTGCATGCTCATACATCTGCTGGTGACTTAAGAAGCAAGGATCATGCCTATTACCAGAAGAAAAAAAACTTTTTTCAAGCGTACGCGAATATATTTTTTTTAGCTTGCAGATACTTAGCCTCCTCGGTCCTCCCCTCTGTTTGCTATTTTCAGCAGCCTGAAACAATAAACCTCGGGAAACCCGGTGCCATGTACTGTACAACCAAGCTATATTATCAGCAGAACAAAGGGTGCGGGAGGCAGTTGTTCTGTTAACAGCATTAAGCATTGTTTCGTTTGAACAGACTCTGTCAAACACTGCGAATGCGATAGTTGCAAACTTGCATATTTTTTCACCAAAGAGCTGTATATTCACTATCAGTACAAGAACCCCTTCGAGACGCAAGAGTACTATTTACAAAAGAAGTGATATCCATTTTGCGAGTGATTTTCTTTGTGTCACTATGGCGGAATTGTTTCCTTTATAATAAATTTAAGATTCTTGCGTCACTCTTCCCTTTACTTCGAAGGGGTTTTTGTACTGTTATCACTTATTGTATAAGGCTCCATACTAAAAAAAGTGCATAGTCTTCACACAAAAGGTCGATTTTGGACCGTGGTGGTTCCGTATCAAGAAACGGTAACTCCTATAAAAAAAATAAGCACCAATTTACCCCTACGAACCCTGCAATTGACCCCCAAAACTCCCTGGTACCAACCATTTTTTGCTAAAGTAAAAAGACAGAGGTCCTTTTCTATCGTTTGTGAAAATTCTGTGATTGTTCTAAAAAGTCATAACGTTTGAACCCCTTCACCGATTTTGACGTGTGATATACCGTTTGAAAGGTATTGACGCGTAGATTACGATTCAAAAGCTTGTGCCGTCTGTCTGGCCTGAGGTCAATGCTATTCTGATATTTTTTCAAACTGCCCTAGAGGATTCCAGGGAGGTCCTACCGACTCACTTTTTATATGTCTTAGTATGGCAAAGAGCTATCAAATGCATGTTCAAGCATCCAAATCGGGCTTACAGTTAGCTAGATTCGAAAATAGCTGTATATATGTGAGTGCCGCTAACAGACTCGTTTCTTAGCGTCACTCGAATAACTACCATTCTTCGTGTTTTAAGAAACGGAAGATTGAATTCCGGGATTTTAACCGTCCCGGGGAACAAGAAATTTCCTCAGGGACAAGACGTAGAATTCCTTATTAATCTCGCCCAAACCGGGAGAGTTGGTAACCCTAGTTACTACTGACTTTGAAGAGTCAAGATTATTTTAGTGTAATGCTTTCAAAATTCACAAACATCAACTCAACAGTCGAGATTCGAACCTGAAACCTTCTAGATAGGAGTGGTTCACCTTTTACGTCAGAGCATTTGTAGCCATTTTAGACTTCCTTCCCTTCGTACGAAAAACTAAGCGGATATCCTATACCTAATAGATAGGTGCCTATTAAAAAAAAAAGCAAAGCATGAACCCCATCCTAACTTAGATGCTGATATAATATTTGTACTGCTCCATACCAGAGTTGAAAACAGGTCACTTTTGTTGACCTGGCTGTCCCGAACATAGGTGACACGGCGATTCAGTTCTAAACTTCACCCGAATGACTCGATCAGGAAAACAATCAAATGGGAATTCCGGTGTCGTATTTTTCGTGCTCTGAGGATAATATTTCCGGTCCTGGTCACCCCTTAAAGAAACATGTTGAAACGGAAGGAAATATTTAAAACCTATATTTTGTTCTCCGGGGTACCGGGTCTAAATTGGGTCACCGGGCGCTAGGTCCAGACCTGGTCCAAAACTTGACCCGAAGGATCCGGTGACTCGTTTCAGCCCTGCTCCATACTACCCTAATAGCTACGACTTGACAGCCATATAGGCCTCAGTTTCCTTGTTCAATATTATCTTGTACGATTAACTAAACATTTTTAATGATTTAGCTCCAATAAAGGAAGAATTCGTGGTGTATGGGAGGAAAATATTTCAGTATGAACGTCTTTTATAGAATTGGCTCATGTAGGGTTGCCAACTTTTGATAAATGAAAATACCGGACACTCTCCAGGAGTACGTTTACACTTAAGATTGTGACATCACCGATCGTCAAAAATGTGAACAACCTGAGTTTCCGTTAGGATTTTCAGTTTGGGGGGGGGGATGTAAAGTCAAAATTGGGAGGGTGTAAATGAAGTTTTGTACGGTTTCTATCGATTTTTTTTACAGCAAAACTGTCAAGGTTGGGGGAGGGGGTGTTGTCGAGACTTTGGGGGGGTAAACCCCCACCACAACAGGCGGTTTGGCGGAAAAGTGATACTTCACATAAAATTGAGTGATTTGGAGTTGGAATTTATTAACTTAAACTTACCTATTCCAGTTTTGGTTGAGTCGGCACATGTAATTTTTGTAGTCTACCATCAATAATATATCATACTTTAAAACAGAAAAGCAGGGGAGACTGGGGTATTCGCGAACACTGGGGTAATGCCGAACACCCAAGTTTACGCCCAAGTAAACTTGTTAGAAAACAGACGATTTTGCTGCACGTTAGCGGAGAGACCTGTAAAAGTGTAGCATAAATTTGGTGACAGTCAGTTGAGTGAATTACCAGGAAGAATACGTTTTGTTGTTTTTGTCGATTCGCTTATAACGTTAATTCAACAATTGGGCAAGGTAAGTTGGCTCTTATCTTATCTATAATGTTACAGATAAGGCTATATATTCCCCTATATTTGAGCATTAGTTCTTTGTAATCTTACCAGCCTGTATGCAGTCAACAATTAGTTTCAACTTTAACAATAAAATGGCGTCTCATGGGGAAATGCCAGACAGAATGTTTGCCATTACCCCGGAGTGTTCGGGATTGACCCATGGTGTGAAATAAATTATATTTTTTTAAAATAGTTTTTTGTTTTATTGAAAAGTGAGTAATAAGTTAATGAAATTGGTTTGGGAAATAGATCATGTCTTCGTAAGAAGCGTTATTAGTTTTAATAATTATTACCCAAACCATGTAACATTTTAGCGCAAAAGGGCCAATATAGTTTGCTGTATTTATTATTTTAGGCCATTAGTAGCCTACTTCATTATTCTATAGTCAGTAACCCTATTTTAGATATCTGATCCTTCATCATAGGCTGCTATAAGGAGTTTCTTCTTGTAGATGAAGGATGAGCGGGTGAATATGCATGCATGTACACAACTGAATATATTTGTAACGAAATTATCCTTAGCTCTATTCTAGCTTAGCCTAGATCTAGGCTTACACGATATCCTTTATATAGTCCTACCTATTCCTTTATTTCACTTTCTTAATTTTGAATTTTGATATTTCTATTGACTCAAAGACGAAAGTCACTAATCACTGCATGCTTGCTCTACTGGCTGACTACCCCGTCTGACTTAGTTACGAAACTGAGCAGGGATCTGCCTTCAAGTAGAATACGCAGACAATAAATTCAAAATTGGCTAGAAGTTAGCCTCAGTTGAGTAATAGGAGCCATTATGAGAGGAGCCTGTGTTCGTTTGTCCCAGCTGAAGCTGGACGAAAATGACCCAGAATATGATGAGGATCGCATTCAAAAGATGATTCGAGTAATAAAGGGCCTTAATTTTAAGTCTGTCATCCATCCACTCGATTTTTCGAAATTAAAAAGATACTATAAACGTCATCCGGAAGAAGACTATTATGAAAATCTAGCCATTTACGAATGTGCCGCCCGTGATTTCTTGGCCAATATGCAAGTTATTAATGAGGATGCTGATTCTGCCGTTATTTCTCAAAACTCTTCATTGCCTCGCACCTTTTCCAATACCACGATAGGTTCACCTGATGATTCTGCCATGGAAGTTGAGGGTTTTCTGCAACCCAAGAAGACAGTTAAAGCCACACCGGCTGTGACAGCACCACCGATTTCTATTAATAATTCATATCAAGCGCTAGATCCAGACACTTCTGTTGATTCTCATTCAAAATCTGATCAAACGAAGAATAATTCAGTGACAAATTCTCCTAAGACACCTGCTATCTTTATCTATGGTATTCAAAATAGATATCCGTTCTGCAAATCTTTGGCTGCCATTTGTTCTGAACGTCCAATCATACATCATACTAGTGATTTTATCAAATTCCAAACTAAAAGTAAACCTGATTTTGAAAAAATCCAAACTTTTTGTCTTCAGCAGAAGCACCAATTTGCTGTTGAAAATAAACGAAATGATCGTCCATTAAAAGTTGTCATAAGGAAGCTGCCTATAGACACACCCATTGAAGACATCACAGCGGACCTGTCTCTCCAAGGCTTTTCCGTCATTTCAGTGAGTCAACTGCACGGTAAAGATGTAAACTCTCAGAAGCAAATCAAATATCCATTATTTTTGGTTACACTTAACAAAGATCACCTTCCATCTGACATTCTGAAAATGAGATATCTACTACACCATGTCATCTCAGTTGCAAAATACAGAGGTCCGACTACTGTGCAATGCCACAAATGTCAACGTTTTGGACACGTCCAAAAATCGTGTTTTAACTTGCCAAGATGCCTCAAGTGTGCTGCCCTTCATCTCACTGCGGATTGCACCAAGAAGTCCAGAGACGAACCGGCCACCTGTGTTCATTGCGGTGGTCCTCATCCAGCGAACTACAGGGGTTGTCCCACCTTGAAAAAACAGATACTCAGACGCCAGCCTGACCCGACAACTAAAAATGAAGATTCTGCCAGGAAATCATCTTGGGGAGTTCCTGTCTCATCAGAAAAAAAGAAGCCTGCAGCTAACAAAACAGATATATTTTCTTCACTGAAAGACTTTTTTCAATTTTTCAAAGATCTCTCGTCTTCAGATCTCATTGATACACTTTCAAAAGATCTTCAGCGCTTCAGTTCAACTGTTAACATGATTGACAAAATTCCAATTGCCATCGAAATATTGCAAACGATTTTTTCAGCAATGAAAAAATAAAATGATTTTCATTCTTTCATCTTAGATCAATACAATAGTATTCCATCTAAAGCGTTCAAGTTCACCTTTTACATCTGGCACCTTCTCCTCTCTCATAAATTAGAGATCACTTCACATTCAAAATTTTCATTTTAATTTCTCCATTTCATATACGTATTAGAACTGCGACAGTTGCAGTCTATTTTTCAAATTTCATTTACTTCTTTTTCAAACAGTCAACAAAACACAGTGAAGGCAGGGGCCCCTAAAAGGCTCGAAACTTCTTTTTGTTTTATAGTTTTTCGAAACGTCAAGTTCCAACGGTCAACGGTCACTTAGCCAATTATGTTCAGCCTATTAAGCGCATTTTAACATTGGACTAATAAAGAATACATTTCGCTTCTTTCGTAAAGAAAAGTTTAAAGTAAACAGTATGTTCGGGATTACCCTGACCACTGGAGCAATCCCGAACATAGGTACATTTTTAAAAAGTCTCACTGATTTGTTGAAAAATGTTACTTTTGACTTTCCTCTGCACTTTAGTAAACAGGAAAAACTCCAAGCTTTGTGTACACAAGAAATCTTAATTTTATTTCCAAACACAAAAGAGTTATTTACAGTCAAAGCTTAAGTGTTCGTGAATACCCCGGTCTCCCCCAAATGTAATTGGCAATATAATTATGGCATGCACAAAATATACTTGAAAAATAAGTCTTACCAGCTTCGCTCTCCTCTACTCTCCATAACTTGAAGAACCGAAAAATTATTAAGTTTGTATTAGAAAACTCCAAGATATATAGTCTCATTCTTGCTGCTTAAGAATCTTGCAATGAACTGCGAAATTTAAATTATTAAAAAGTAGCAAATGGGGCAGTTACGGGAGCGACAATAAAATTATTATCTCAGTTGACAAGTATTGTTGAATAGCTCTAAAGCTGTGGGGTGGGGAGAGAGGAAAAGAATAAAAACAAGGGTTTGCTGCGTAATAAAACATCCTCTGTCGAGAAATCAATTAATACGATTGTATATAATGACAGATAGGCTTACTTTTCAAGTTTACACTTTAATTTCAAAGAGAAAATTATTTTTAGAAATCATTTAATGGCCAATAAAACTGACAAGAGTTTCATAAAATAAGCTATATTTAAAGTTATACGTTTTGTATATTTGTATGGCTAAATGCCTCTCCAAATATCCTAGATTTAGCCAAAAATAGGCCAAATTGGCATCACTGCCACCTAGCAAACGGTAACATCACCGCGACGGAACAACAAATTCGTTCCGGAATGGAACTGCGCTAGGGCCGTGATCAGCCGGTTGTCAAATTCAGTTCATTTTAGAATCCAAATTCAACTAAATCTACTTTCCACGGAATTAAAAACAAAATAATATGAATAAAACATAGAATAGGACTAGTAAGAGGAAAAATTGCCGGACATTTAACATCCGGTTTTGAGGTCGTACTGGGGACACCGGACAAGAAGATCAAAAATCGAACTGTTCGGTAAAATACCTGACGGTTGGCAACGCTAGAGATCCTCATGGCTGACATGATACTGAACCCATCGTTTATTTCCATTTTCTAAAATTCCCGTTTTTAAAAAAAAAAGAAATGCTGAAATACTCTCCATTTGTAACATTCCATAACAGTATATTCTATCGTGGTTGGGAACCCTGAGGGAAAGTACCGTTAGGAAGACCAAGACGTCGTTGGTAAGACTATATTGAAAGGTATTTACCAGATTTGTGATCGTGGCAAAAAACCTTATCTTGCCCTACGCTAGAACACAACGGCAAATGTTAGTTAACGAGACGGTGAAACTGTGAGCTCCGTTAACAATTGAGTTAGTTGGTGACATTTAAACTAAATCACAAAACAGTGATTGACGGGAACAAAGTAGTTCAGCAGATGCATAGAGCGGTGGCAGCAGTATTGCAATAGAACGTATGTTTGTCGATGAATAGCACTACTTTCTAGGAACTATATTCTATAAATTACTTCACACACTCACAGAAAAAAAAAATATTTTTCTGCGACCAGTCTCGAAATTTATTGACTTAATCAAATTAATTTTTTGGTGACCAAAGGTTGTCAAGCAATGTGTGACAAGTTGTGAAACAGCTTGTTCCTTGAAATAATAGACTCTTATCTCACCCTATCCACGATAAGATTTAACTATAGAGACTTAATCACTGCCCTCTATCTCAAAAATCAAGAAGGTGGTGGTGAGAGTCGGTGACGAAGGCTAATGGGTAAGTTTTCGTCAGGACACGAAGAGGAAAAAGATCGAGACAGCGAAGAAGAGAGGAACGTAGGAGCGGAGTCGCTTTCTCCCTCTATTAATAATTTACTACGTTTTAAGCAAGGAAAGCATAACGTGGAGATGATGATGAATATGACATGGAGAGACATGTAAATTAAGAAGCTCGGATGATGACTTGTTTGTTTATTGTTATGACACAAGAAAACATAGACAAGGGGAAGAAAGATTTTCTAAAAAGAAAGCTAAAAATGCTGGCTAAAGACGTGGTTTAATCATTATCAGTAATATTCTGGCGAAAGCAGCAGGTCCTTCAAAGGCAAGTTAAGCTTTCTACACTCATCCTGATCCAGCTCTTTCCTCAGCGTAGGATGTATCTTTCTCAATAGTATCGCGAAATTGCATCCATAAAGACGATCTTCCTTCTTTCCTCACAACTACACTTTCAATTGCATCCCTCAGTACAATTCCGATCTAAGCAATGTCCTAACCATTTCCTTTATCTCTTCTTCATTGTTTGAATTATTGTTCCTTTTTTTGCATACTCCTTTCCGCTCTTCCTCATTATACAGTATATCTATTCTATATAATTAATCTTTTGCACTCTTCTCTAATATCCTTTCGCATACATTACTATACTCCACAATAAACATTTAATCAAGTTCTTTCCCAAAATGTTTTCTCATTGATCCACAGAAAAAAGATTCTTCTTGCTAGTAAATGTCTCTTTCCCCATAGTTATTCTATCCTTTACTTCTTTGCTAATAATACTTCCTACATACTTGTTCTACTTTCCTTCTTCCAATTTTCCTATGGTTGTGGGTTTTCACATGTTCTAATATCCTTTTTGTTCCTTTTCATTATGTTTAGCTTCATTCCATGTTCCTCACAGCTTTCCTCTAGCTATTTTAATACTTTTGTTAACTGATGTTTCATTCTCTGCATCAGAAGGATATCATCTGGAAATCTAATAAATCTTATTTTTCTTAAGCCAACTATAACTGCATCTTTGAAGTATCCGTTGGTGATCTCTTTTAGATATGGATTTTAAAACATTAGCGAGAAATAGCAACTTTTTCTCATTCCTCTATTTCATTATGTTCTTTTTTACTTCGGCGTTTACTTTTCCCCTTATATTCTTATTTAAATATACATTCTTTAAAAGTCTTATATTTTTGCATTTAACACCTATCTTCTACAACACTTAGAATTTGGTCATTTGTTCCATCGAAGTCATCTGAGACCAATGGTGGGATGACACATGGTTGAACGTTTATCGGGACATCCTGACCTAGAACAACGTCTAGAACAACTGATTGGCCTTCAAATTTAGGACAAATCCATAGGGTTTCTTAGGGCAATGATATTATAAACAGACGTTGGAAGATAACCATATATTGTCTCTCAAGTATCATTCTACTCAATGGAATCACATGTCCTATGTTTAGCATTTAGATCACCTGCCAGGACTACTTAGACATCTAAAGTTGTTATGGTATCAAAGTCTGCAAGTTTAACTACGCGAGGAATATCCAAATACTAATATAATTAAAACTCCAGGAGTAGTTAATTCTATAATTATTGCTTCCATAGTTCTTAATTGTGGTACAGGTATTAATCTTGTTGGAAAATCTCTTTTGGTAGTTATGATCTGCCCCCCCCCCCCACTTTTTGTAAACCCATCTGCTCGAGGCAATATGTGAAGTACTGTTTGACAGCAGTTAAACACTTAAGATTGTATCTAACCTACGAGTAGCCGCCAAAGCTAATGTTTGTAGGCACTTAAACAGTATTTTATACTTTCATTGTTTATTAGCACAGAAGTTATGAATTTCTGTCCTACCGCATAGGAAACGTTCTAAACGATGTTTCGCAATAAGTAAGATGATTGTAGTTAACATGGTAAGGGTCCATATAGGTATAACGGCGATGAGGGGACAGTAGTTTGATTCGATAATCAAGTCTATCCCTATGGTCACATTGCACGCGTTTTCGATAGAACTTTCGCACTGGCGAACAAAGTAGGCCTAAGTGTGTGTGTGTGGTCACAGTGTCACTAACCTGCACTGTTGTGTTCGGACGTGTTCAGAAGAAATGATCACAAACACGATTATTTATATTGTATTGTTTGTTGTACCGTTTTCGGTCGTGTTCGCCAATGTAAAAGTTCGGTCAAAACCATTGGCAATCGAAAATGGCAAATTTATAATAGAATTTTCGGGCGTGGCTATTAAGCTAATACTTCAATTGCCGCTACAAAACTGTTTTTATTTGCTTTTTCACTAGATTGACGGTTTTTTATTAAATTCAGTTATAGTTTGTTTTTTTTTACTAAAAATTGTATTTTTGCAACATTGTAATGACACTTTCGCCACTCGGAATATGGGTTGAAAAAGGATGAACTGCCTTCAAACGTGTGAAGGTAGTGGAAGTGATGGCGGGTATCATCAATGCTTGTACCAAAGCATTGACATTGGAAAGAACTTAAGTTTTAATTAGATACTTTTGAATAGTGCTTTTCTCGACAAGAAAGATTCTAATAAGCTAGTTATAGGAAATTGTTCAATGTTCAAATGAAGTAATGGCAAAGATAAAGGTTGGAATTAAATCCGGAAGGAAGAACGTGGAAAAGCAAGACGGTGAGACGTAATGAAATTTGTAAACATGTAATAATTCTGAAACAGCTGGAATTAAAACACTGAACTAAAAGGATTCTTTAGAGGAGCATTTCAAATTAAAAGGTAAGTGTTAAAATATCGAGTGCTTGGTGAATGAAAAGTTATAAAATCTCTTCCAAAATGAAAGGAAACTAACAAGACGGTGATCGATTTAGAAGAAAGTAATTATTTTGATTTCAGATAGTTTTTGCGAAAATATTAAAGCTTGAATTTAGCAGTATGCAAATGCTGGGATCGTACTTGTGTAGAGTCTTCAGCTTCTGTTTCATTTTTGTTTGTTCGATAAGAAAAGGATAGTTTTTCTTGTTCGTATTCTTCGATTGGCAATCAGGTTGAATGTTGAAGTTAGGTCTGAGTAGCAGGTAGGTTCGAGTTGGACCGTGTTGGACTTTTTTCTTTAATTTCTTGTTTTGAAGGTTAGAATTCAAGTGCTTAATATTTTTTTGTAATTAAATTGTGATTGTATGCAGGCATTTGGTAACTTAAACTTTATAAATTCAGCGATTTATATTTTTCTTTGTGTAGTTAGGTTGGATTGTTCTTTCGCGTTACTAAACTTAAATCCTAATATTGAGACTTGCGTTAGTTCTTTCTTGGTTGAGAGTGTATGTGGCTGCTGGTATGGTAAGATGGTGAGAATTATCAGAGTTTATTTTGGGTGTTTCGTCTACTTTGTCTTTCGAAGCTACTGAGAGCGGCAGTGGCCAAAAATTAGTACAAGTACATTGAAGTCGGAAGGTTTCTAGTAGATTGAAAGTCAATTTGATTGTGTGAGTTGTTCTTATACTCAAATTTATCCATGGTTATTTTTCTATTGAATATTGGTTAGTGTTTTCTTGTGAGAAGTTGTTGAAGATTCTTGATTTTTGGTGTATTCTGGTTTGTGTGCTACTGGGGTATTTTTTGTATTTGTATTTTTCGGAATTACTGAGCGAAGCTGAAACTCGTAAGAGGTGTTAATAATGTTTTAGACTACTTGATTATTATTCAAAAACTTAAAATTAGTTATAGGAGTAAATGTTGGATGCTAGATTAAACGGGGGATTTTTAGCGGACTTAGGTCGATTCTAGGAAAATCCGTACAATGAAACATATAACCTCGGAAGTTGTAATATTATTTAAAGAATTTTGTAATAAAGCTTGTATCAAGTGGAGCCTTAATTTTTGATTTAGTACAGACTTAGGTTAGAACCATTATAGTCTTATAGTTGAGTTTTTTCGAGTGTCGATGTTGTTACCCACGAAGCCAGGTGCATCTTGTAGACCTTGATTTTTTTTCTCCTTTACCTTTGGTGATGTTAATTGACAATCTTTTAGTTGCAGCACCACCGAAGAAAAATGTCATCAACAGTATAACAGATATGAAGCATAGGTACATATACAGTTTAAATTTTGTTTGACGTATTTCACAACACTTAAAATTAACTAATGATCAGCTAAATTGCAACGAGAATTCTCTTTACCTCCTAACGTACGCGTATTTAAGAACTGACTTTATTAGTCATATTACGATTCTGCACTTAGCACCAATCGTACATAAAAGCGAAAGAACAAAATATATTCTATAAGTAGTTCTGATATATTACTTTCTTTAATCCCTAAAAAAAAGTTATTGGCCATCTGGTGACAAACAATGAATCAATCTAAGAACAGATAATGTGATAGGCTATAAGGACTGAATAGCGTATGGTTATCCTATTTGAACATCATCCGCTCAATAGTTTCCACTCGAATAGTTTGCCTAGAAGATATACGCTCGTATATACGTAGACAGACACGTGAGGTTTTCGTCTGCAGATAAATCGATCTTGAACAGTAGTTCTTGAGTCTCCATTTTCGAATAGATTCTCCTCTCCTCTTTTGCTTTAACAGCTGTCAAATGCAGACAGCTTTTACACAAGAAACCTTAAAGTGGTTCCATTCAGATGAAATTTGTCAGACGAATGATATGAACCTAACAAAACTGAACTCCAAAAGATATGGCAGTGCACGATTAAGTGAGTAAAATGGCTGAACGTATCATCTATTGTGTCCGTGTGTGTGTGTGTGATAGAGAGAGAGAGATAGAGAAGATTTGGCTCTCTGAGAATATGTGAGTTTGAGAAGCGTCATGCCAAGCAGTTGTCTACGAAATGTTTACTGAATACATATAGAGAAGGAAAATGGAGTCTTCCGTAATGAAAAACGACAGCTTGCTGATTGAATTAATTTTGCTTTACATTGTAGGAGCAGAAATACTATTAATTAGGTCAGTACTCCGCCTCATGTACTGCGGTACAAGGTAAACCGTATACAGCCATCTGGTACGCGGTAACACTACTTGTACTTTTTCTATATTGAGTAGACCTGGTTAACAGTCTTGTTTCTATGTGAGTGGTCTAGGTTTCGAATCCCGGTAGGGACCTCAAATTTTGCTATTAAGTTAGCATTGTGATGCCAATTATAGAGGTGGGTACTTAAATTAACAAGTAGCGTGCTTCAGTCTCAAGAGCAGCCTTTTATAACGTAAACCGCTTTGATATGCCAAGGACCTATAAGAGATATAAATCTAGAAACTTTTCGTGATCAATATCCAAACTTCCTTCTCGTTTGATCAATTCAGTGAACGAGAAGGGAAGTTTCAATATGTATAAAATAGGAAGTAACTTATCTAGCACAGGTATGATCGTTGAGCATCTTGTTATCGGCACACTGACTTTCACACTAAGTTTCTAAGCAGACAGTGTTGCCAAATAATAACCACTTGAAAATAGCTAAACAGCCATCTATAAGTGGCTAAAACCCTATTTAACCAATGTTAAAATTATTTGTGTTTGTGGCTTAAGCATGCACAAAAGTAGCTAAATTCGTATGCACAGTACAGGAAAGTAAGAATCTTTAGTAGCTAAACGAATATTGAAAACCGCTAGTTTTAACGACAATTTCGCTACCACGGAAACCAGACCAATGTCATCTTACCGAAGCCTTATAAGGCGTCTGGAGTTCTATTGTTGAAGTATTTTTACTTCATACGAGATTCATTTGGCTTCATTTATTGAGGCTTTTCCTCATGTGGCTATGATATTGCTTCAAAAACAACAGCGTTTAACGCTTAGAGTAAAGAATATAATAGAGATAACTTCCATAAAGCCAAATTAACCCGTTCAGCGGCAGCCATAATTTCTTTCTATTCAGAGTTATCTGCGTCAGCCTTTTCGAAACGTACATTTCTGTCGTGTGACTACAATGTACAGCACTAAACATCTGGGAAAATTTCAAGCATTTTACAATCGTCAATTCGCTGCGAAAGAAATGTTTTTTTTTTCGAACAACGATAGCAATTTTGGAGGTTTCGTCTGAAGCATTCTCATTAATAACTTTCACTTCCCGTAAGAAAGAATGAGGAGTCAATACTCGGTATAGAAGGCCTTTAAATATGGGGCCAGTCAATGCGTTGGAAATGTTGTTCTTAGTTTCACTTCCCTCGCTTACAAAGCTCTCTCATGCACTCTCTATTCTATTCATATCTCTATGGTTTAAAGTGTGGCAAAGATTTTCAGCTACGAAACGTTTCTGTTGTCATCGACAGAGCTTTTGCTTCGAACCTGTTACCAGTCAGCACAGTTGAGAATTTCCCATTTCCTTCTTTATTAAATAAAATTAAAAAAAGTATTTTCACTTTCACCTTTCGCCTTTATTGTCCGATGCCAGAGTAAGCTTGTTTCAAACGTGTTACAAGCTTATTATAGCAAGTTTGAAACTTGAATCAAACTTACTGGTTGGCACAAGACAAACTTGTCATATCAAGCTTTTTTATAAGAAGCGTGACACAGCTTTGCCATGACACTACCGGCTAAATATATCAACACAAACTTGTAATATGAAGCTTGACCCAAATGTATAATGTGAAAACGTAGTACAGTCAATTTCAAACTTGAATCAAGCGTGTTACATCAATGGTAATTACACAAGCAGAAATAAACTGAAAATCAAGCTTGGTATAAGCTTCCTTGTTATGTGGATTTTAACATATAAAGGCAATGACACCTGAAGTATTCTCGTGATGTAACAGACGAGAATCTTTGTACAGTAATCGAACACTTAAACGAGCTATTCTTTGTCAATCACAATACCCCCGATGTTTTTGGAGAATATTTCAAAAATGGGCTGTAAAAGTCCTACGTAACTTCAATTCTGTTGCTATGGTAACGAGTAAGTTACATGTTCAAACACATGGCACATTCATATGTTTATCTAACATCAGAAAAAAATGGGTGGATATTTTTAAATAAGTATTTGGAGACCATTCAAAGTTTCATTGCATTCCTAAAGGTTAATGAATCCATATAATATATGACCCCATGGTCACTGACTGACTGACTGGCTGACTGATCAATATTCCCAGGCCAAACTACTAGAGCTAGAAACACCTTTCGTTATTACAGTAGGCAAAGGAAAATATCCGACATTTTGAAAAAGTGGCCATCTTAGATCAAAATGGCCGCCAAACCCATTGTTGTATAGAATACCAAGCCTAAACGGCTGGGGATATTGACATGAAATTTAGTATGAAGGTACATAATCACAAGTAGGTTACGAGAATGTTACATAATGTATCCAAAGACGCCATCTTGGATCCAATATGGCGGACTCAAAAATCCATTTCCCACGCCGTTTAAGCTAGAGATACGGAATTTGGCATAAAGATGTATTGTCACTAGTAGTTTAGGAGATATTACAAAATGTTGAAAAAGTCGCCATCTTGAATACAAAATGGCGGACCCCAAAAATCCCATTTTCCACACCGTTTGAGCTATAGATACGAAATTTGGCATAAAGGTGAATTGCTCCAAGTAGTTTAGGAAAATATTACAAAATGTTGAAGAAGTCACCCTCTTGGATCTAAAATGGCCGCCAAAACCATTGTTGTATAGAATACACAGCCTAAATTGCTAGAGCTACTGAAATGAAATTTGGTACAAAGGTATATTATCACAAGTAGGTTACGAAAATGTAACATAATGTATCTAAAGACGCCATCCTGTATCCAAAATAGCAGACCCAAAAATCCATTTTCCACACCATTTGAGCTAGAGATACGGAATTTGGCATAAAGGTTTACTATCACGAGTAATTTAGGAAAATATTACAATGTTTTGGAAAAGTCACCATCTTGAATCTAAAATGGCCGCCCAAAAACCCATTTTCCACACTGTTCGAGCTAGAGAAATGAAATTAGGTATGAAGGTGTACCATCAGTTGTAGTTCACAACAATATAGGAAACTAGTAAAAAAAAAGTCGCCATTTTTAATCCAAAATGACCGCCCAGAACCCATTTTCCAAACCACTGAAGCTAGAGAAATGAAATTTGGTATAAACGTGTATGGCCAAGACTAGGTTACAATAAATGGGGAAAACCTGATCTATGGGGGCGAAGCTCCCTGTGGGAGGGCGCAGATGGACACCATGGCGGTGCAGTCCCGTAGAGAGATTCTGCTAACGATAAAGGGTACGCAGCCTCCCAGAAACCCCCAAGTTGGGAGCGTAGCTCACACGGGTGGCTGGGGCCAGCGCCCCCAGCGAAGCAAAGCGAATAATACATAATATAAAACGCAATTAGTTTACAGAATTGAAAACTATATAACATGAAACAGATGTAGACGCAGCAAAGAAAAAACCAGGGCACGAATCGCTGCATAACATTCTCACTTCCGGTGACGTGTTTAGATTCGTCATCGAAGTAGTAAATACTATTGGAAAATTTTCAAGGTCATTTTTGGGCACTTCTCATGCATCCATCAGCTCCCAGCGTGATTTGACTCTTTTCTTTGAACACATTTTGAGCGGTCGTCATAACGACGGGGGAGTAGAAAGTTACACTGTTAAAAGAATAACTTCTTTTATATTTTATAAAGCAACTTCTGCAAAAATTTAGTCTAATTTTGGTAACTCCTTTGCGCTTCTAACGGATAAAAATCCATAAACAATTATCAAAACTGAGTTCTGTTAGCCGAGAAAAGAAATCAGAATTGGTGCAAGTGGGGATTAAAACCATGTCACTTGCAAGTAATCAATTATTGTTATCCAACTGAGCTACAAGAAAAGAAAAAAAGGTGAACCGAAAATTAAGAAACTCTCGGCACAGGAATGATTTCTGTATAAGGTTTCTTTCCTAACTTTTATTACAGTTTATTTTTATTCCTTTCATAAGGCAATGAATGTTTGTGAGGCGAGTGTGTGTGTATGTGTAGGACGAAACAGAGCGCTCTGAAAGTGAAAAATCTAATGGATATGAGATCTGGTGACTAGAGTGACCATTTAAAAGCACCTCGTTGTCCAATCGAAATAAAATTAATTCCTACATCCGTCCATTACAGTTTTTGAGCTTGAAATTAAGATTATAAAGAATATGTCTACATAAAATAAGAGTATTATTTTCACAACGCAAAATAATTCCGATATTTCAAATATTTCTGACAGTAAATGTTCTGATACCATTAACGTTTTCTTGAAATGTTCGTTCATTATGAATAGAACCTTTGTTATAACTTCAGCTCCCGTGAATGGATAACTCCTTATATTCAGTGCTTGTCTAACATATATTTGAAAATTGCTATAGCATTCGAGAACGTTATAACACATTCGTTAAGGAATACATTATAATCCATTTTCTTTTGTTTTTTTGGTCTCATTCAGTGTTCAAAGTTCAATATTTAATATTACTTACATTTTGTCCTTCCCATATGTTCAGTTAAACTGTATGAAATTCAGAAATCATGACAGACTACAAAAAAAGTTCAAACGCCCATGTTTCTTTAAAATAGCAAAAGATGTCACTGTATTCAGTAAAACTAGTGCAATTTCAATTTTTTATTTTTCCCGCACTCTCATTTCCATTTTATGCCAGCAATATTTAGGAACACTACACATCCCTCCCCTATTTTCTTCCTTCTTCTTTAGAGGAGAAGAAGGAGGGGGTGCGTCTATGTTGTGTTCGTTTGCATCTCGCTTTGAATGCTCCCATACTGCATACCTCTTATCTTCGTGGAATGCCTTTGAAGAGACTGAAGGGGAGGGGATGAAATTGGAGGAGGCACGCATAGAGAAGGAATTTTGTGAGGAGAAAGCCATCGAAGAGCTATTGGCTTTATGCAGATGGTTGATTACTTAACAAAATACGACCCTAGGAGGCCATCTGTTACTGCAAGATGATGTCCAGCCCCGCATAAATATTCCATAACCGACGCCTCTCTGCCCTGGCTGGCTCTGTATAAGCTAAGCCCTTTTCTGAAAAGGCAAAAGGTTGAGCGTGTTGCCGATGTTATGAGTCCCAATACAGGCACGTCTAAAAGAGCTAGTGTTGCTAACTGTTTCGGTGGAAATTGTTCCGTAAAGTCTGCAGAAGTATCTCACCTAAATACAGATGCAGTTGTGATAGAAGTGAATAGAACCAACTTGAATTGGTAGGTACCCTTCGTTACAGAAGAGTCAAGTGACGGAAATAAATTTGATTATTTAGCAGTCATACTATTATTGTTAAGGTCATTTACATTTGTCGACTCCAGAAGCAAAATGATACAAGTGACATTGACAAATAACAAGGCCGGCTGTTTTCGGGATACTTCTCTGTATGCCCCTAGATAAAGCTGGCACAAAATTGTCATATTTTGTAAATGGACACATTAAGATCCAAGGTTTCTGTTTACAAAATACGATATTTATATGCCGCATATATTAGGTTGGAGCGAATGAAATGTCCGTCCCAGGTGCGTCATGTCCAATGGACAAAAAAAAAAAAAAACTACATTACCTGGTTAATGAAAGTAGTCGCCGTTTGCAGCCACACACTATTGCTATCGCTCAGCCAACCATTGGATTCCGTGGCGAAAGAAGTCTGGACTCTACGATGCGAAGAAATCCTCTACTGCATGTTGCCAAGCACGATTATTATCAGGGAAGGGCTATCCTGCAAAGAAGTGATCGAGATGCGGGATCACATTATTAGAAGAGCTTTACCAGCATAATGTTTGTTTTTCCTGTGACATCAGGCAGAATGTCGTCTGTTAGTTGGTTGAGTTTTTGTTACCGACAACAAGACTCTAAGCTGTTTTTTTTTTTATATTTTGATGAGAATTTATTTACTGACTCTCTTCCTTTTACTGGTATACCTTAGTATCAGTGGATGTAAGATTTCTACCTCTAGCCGAACTTGAATCCGGATTGTTTAGTGATGTCCACCTCATGACACTGAGCTCCATATGGTATGTCCACATTATAGAAGGCTGATGATCGACTCGCCTCGTTGATGATTTGGGTGTGGAGCGGAAAGAGGTTAAGAAACTATCTATTGACGAACTTGTCAATGATTGCTAAAATGTAGCCAGGACATTTGATAGATCAGAGCTTTTCATCTGTAGTAAATAAGACTTTCCAAAAAAAAAAAAAAAAAATCCTTATTTTTTTATATCAGATATGAGTGTTAAATATTTTTAGTCATATCATGTTAACAGCGAAGAGATGCATGTGAATTACATACAGGTAATTTTTCGCACGTCACAATTTTCAGTTCGATGTTCAAAGTAAAGATTGTGAGGGTGTAAGTGGAGTTTTGCACGTTTTCTGTCGAGTTTGACGGTATTTTGTTTTTTTAAGTTGGGGTGCTCTCGAAGATTCGGTGATAAGATAAAGATAAGATAAAATGAATTGCATGGGCGGTAACAGATTCGGTGATTATACCTCCTACGGGGGAGTTGGAGTGGTTGAATAACTGGCTACGTATGCAGGGTATGAAGTAAAAACTACGCTGGGAAGTAGGTAGGATGCACCAAGCGCAAGAAATGGGATCAATAAAAGAAATCTTCGTCGTTTCGGCCGGGATTTAAACGCTGCTCGGCCGATTCGTAAATAACCGCGCTATACTACCTGAGACACATCGACTCCAGAATGATCAATTGAACAGTAAAACTACATCCTACATCACTTGTGAACTTCGAAGCAGCATGTAAGACTATATATATATATCTCTCTCAATATATATATACATATTAGTTGGGTAGTACCTAGATACAAAACACGTACCTAAAGCATGTACCTAGGTACATTTCATTTGCAGTACCTAGTGCCTGAATCTTCGGTACTTGAGCTAATAATCGAACGAGAAATTTATCAATGATAAAGCTTTGTAAAATGTTTCTAATATTAGGCTGGTAACATAGATATTGAAGGGATCTTGGAACGGTCTGCCTCACTTACAAGGAACACTACCCAAGTGTAACACTCCAATTTTGATAAAATTTGGCAGGTAGATACTACACAAGCAATAAACGAATACGTGTTTTTTTTTTTTGGTTCTGCGGAATAACGGTTTTATGGGCAAATGCCCCCCCCCAAAATTGTGAAAGTAAAATGAGGGAATATGTGTTTCGTATTTTCCTGGAAACAACGGGTGGGTGGGGCACAGACCCCTCCTAAAATTTAATCACGAAATATCAAAAGTGCTAATAAGTGTACGTCAAAAGTGCCGAAATGACATGGAGAATTGCAACGAAACTGTGTGTAGGGACAATACGCACAACAGAAGCGAACACGTGTTGTTTAGTTTGTGTGGGTAAACAGTGTGGGGGACAAGGACCCCCCCCCCTCCGAGAAAAGGTAAATATTATCGCAGGAGCGCAGGAAGGAGTGGACCGAAGCGAATGAAGTTGTGCATAGATATTGTAGATGTAAAAGAAGGCAATAAGTGTTTCCCAGGTGTCCCCTCCGATTTGCTTCAAATTTGGCACAGCAACAGTAGACAGAAAGCAAATCACTTTCACTATTTTCACACTAGCCGTTTCCTATCTATAGCATATTTGATATTAATTATTTCGGGATTGGTGGTGGTGGTAGGGGGGCTTTTACTCCCTTGCAATGTTTTTCCGCATAAACAAACCAACCACGTGTCGATTTATTTTCTGTCTACTGTTGCTATGAAAAATTTGAAGCAAATCGGAGGGGACACTTTGGAAACACGTAGTGCCTTCTTTTACATCTACAATACCGATGTAATGTATTTTTTTTCTACATTTTTTTCTATGTCGTTTTTTCTATGCACAATTTCATTCGCTTCGGTCCACTCCTTCCTGCGCTCCTGCGATAATATTTACCTATTTTCGGAGGGGACCTTGTCCCCCACACTGTTTATCCGCACAAATTAAACAACACGTGTTCGCTTCTGTTGTGCGTATTGTCCCTACACACAGTTTCCATGTCCTTTCGGCACTTTTGACGTAAACTTATTAGCACTTTTGATATTTCGTGATCCAATGTTTGGAGGGGTCTGTGCCCCACCCATCCGTTGTTTCCAGGAAAATACAAAACACGTATTCCCTCATTTTACGTCTACCATCTCTGTGCACAATTTAATTCACTTCGGTCCACTTGTTCTCGCCTTTCCGGCGGCCACTTTCATAATTTTGAGTGGGGGCTTTTCCCCCCTAAAACCGTTTTTCCGCAGAAACAAAAAAACATGTATTCGTTTATTTCATGTGTAGTATCTACCTGGCAATTTTAATCAAAATCGGAGTGTTAGGGACCCGATCAGTTCGGCGCCTCCGTTTCGGCGCCAGAGCTTTACCTAAGAATCACACCAGAGAAACTATTGTATTAAAGAGGTATTAAAAACTTGGTCCATAAGATGCGACAGACGTAGTGTTTTAAAAAACGGGAAAAATTGGTCGCCGGAAAAAAAACGTTTGTTTCAATTTTTCGTGCTACTTAGGAAAAGAACGTTTTTCTTTTTACTTTTACGGGGTCCCTGACAACATTTTATGATCAATGAAATAGTTAAAAGGTTAGTTGATGTTCAGAACATACGTATAGAAAAAAAATACACAATGGGCCCGCGTCTGACAAAGTTTTGAAGCAAAATGTATGTTTTCTGGGTCTGAGACAAAAATGCCTAAGGGCTAGAAGGGAACAGAACGTTTCTCTCATGTCCAAGGGTGCTAATGACATATATTGCATTCCTAATGTAAATTGCAAGTGTTTTGTACATTTTTTAACATAAGATCATCTGATTGAATGCATTAGGTGTGTTAAGTAGTGGATATTGGAGATGAAAAGGCAAAAAAAAAAAAAAAAAATCGACAATAAAACCACGGTTTTTTACTTCGTGGAGAAAAACAATTTTTCAGTTTTTTTTTCAAAACTTCCAGTTTTTTCCCGGCCTTTAAAACACTATACAGAACAGATCCAGGGGCTGCTTTCATGGAAGAGATGCAATGAGACGTTTATACTTCAGTAAGTAATTGAAAAATATAATATTTTTATTTAAACGATTTTAATTATGAAGTGTTTTTTTCGGCGGAAAATGAATTTATTTATTTATTTCCAACATAAACAGGCTGAGCTACAGCAGGAACGTAACTAGTGAGGAGCAGAGAAACAGGATTCAGGAGCG
>JAGDQP010030050.1:0-20537 GCA_022664845.1 Lepisma saccharinum | reverse complement strand
GTTTCTTTATTCTCCCCTTTTCCCCATCTTCTTTATTTTTAATACTATTATTAATAATATTATTATTATCTCCTCCCCTGTGATTCTTTACTCTTTATTCCTTTCGGAAGCCCTTTACCTATTCCTAGCAAACTCCACACTCCCTTCTCCATTTAGTATTTTCTCCGACCCATCTAGTCATTTTCCCGTCTCCTTAACCCGGTCACACTGTTACCCAACAGTAGTTGGTAACTTGGCGCCTCCTTAGCGCTAGTCCCGTACCATCCCGCTCAGTCCATTTTCTCTCTTACCATATGAAAACGCTTTTGCGAAATATTGCCACTTTTCTATTCTGTTTGTCAAGTTCCTGTACACCTGTCTTAGCTGTCTTAGTTAGTATTCTCCAATGTAAGTATACTTTTTTTTCTATAGTTCGGAAATCTTGAATATTTCGTGTAATCCCGCATCAATCCCTTTCTCCCGTCTATGTTTGTGTATCTTTAACTATACCAAACCAGTTGCCCATACTAGTTTTTTGCGTTCATGCTTGAATTTAGGCCGTACACCCACATGACTAACGCCCAAAATCCCGCTCTCTGTCATAACACCTGTACACCGTCCTCTTCTCATACCGCTTTACAGATCTTTTGCTATTGAAGTAAACTTCAACATGTATTCCCTACACTTGAAGCATGCAAGTAACCTGTCTACCAGCATCCAGTCTTTCACAAAAGTCCTTTCCCACATAGCAAAATGACGTCCCAGGGACATCTGACGGATCTCCTGGCAGGATAGCGGGACGTCCGTAGGACGTCCTGTTTAAGTCCCGTTTACATCCATGGGACATATAGTTATGATTAATTCTTCGTATAACTATACGAAGGCATATAATTCGTATAGTTATAATTAATTAAATAATAATAATAGTAAGGTCGATTTAATTTATAGAAATTCCAGGTAGTTAATCCCGCACGGCTTTCCGGGGGACATCCAGGGGACCTCCATACGGGATGAACTGTTTGTATTGCCCACAGAGTTATCCCACGGACATTCTTAGGACATCGCTATGGGAGCTTGAGAAATCTGACGTTAATGGGATCTAAATGGGACGTCCCAGGGATGTACTCTGCTATGTGGGTTTGTTGATCTCCCATGAGTGGCATAGTAAAAATTGCACCCTTTGGACCCAGGCCCGTTATCTACACTCCTCCATGAACCAGAAACACCTGAATAAATTATCCCTTCTTTGTCGCCGTGCATTTCAAACCGGATGTGCCCTGTCTCTCCCTCTTTCACACAAAAATCACCAAGTTCCCTTACTTGCAGAACCATCATTACCTACACCCACAACCCAACCACCCGGTAATAATAAACAATCTGTACTCAGGACCCAATCCTCAGAAATACTGAACCGCCCGGAAAATTCCACTGCTACCACCGTCGTAAACCTATCCAGCAACAACCTTACTCAATTTGAATCTTAAATCCTCAATAAAGGACTAATCCCCCTCCAAGCCGTACAACCACTTCCTGTTGTTTACTTCACCCGCAGACTAAAATGGCGCTATTTCCGGGCCAAAAATCCACCTATTCCAGACCCACCTTCCAATAAACTTCATATTAGTCTGGGACGCTTTCGTCCTCCCTCAAACATGGACCCACCTCTACTTCCTAGCTACCATTCCCTTGAACGTTACATTTCCTCAGTTATCTTTGCCAGCACCAATAGTGAGTTTTTACATCAGATAACCAACCAACCTAACCTATAATCCATAACCAACGCAAAGCCCTTGTAGTGCTACGTGAGAATCACGACATAATGGTCCTCCCTGTGGACAAAGGGTCCACTACAGTAGACAAAGCTGACTACCTCCAGGAGGCGTACCGTCAACTAGTATTCGATTTGCCAGGGGGATGCCGGGGATTTCCCCTGATGCCAGAGGATTTCATCCCCGGTTGTTGATCCCGAATATAATCCCAACCAGGGATAAAATCATTGTATTTCCACCCAAACAGGTAGTATGTTCAAACCTACCAGCAACTACTAGTTGTAAGATCCCCCCCTTCATAATATAACAAATCGAACACTGCCGTCAACTATCTTATCCCAGCACTACAAAGCCAACGCCACTCACCTAACCTACACCCAACAACAGAAATTTTCGGATTTCATTACAGCTAATGGTCGTCGTGAAGGCATATCTGAAATGTCCATAAATTACCTAACCCTGGACAGTCCACATACCCCGACCTTTTACCGAAGATCCACAAACCGGATAACCCAGGCAGACCCATTGTAACCAGCTATAATTCTCCTACCGAAAGTATTTCCATTCTCGTTGACTCCCTCCTTCAACCACATGTTCAAGCGCTGCATGCCTACATACGCGGCACCTACCACTCCTTAGAAATCATCCGTAAACTACCGCCTCTTCCTTCTGACATACTGCTTTACCATAGATGTTACTTCCTTATATACAAACATTCCTCATACCCATGGCTAGCAGCTTTGGAATTCTTCCTTAACCAGAGACCCAAACCTCATATCCCCTACCACAGCTTTCCTTCTTAACCCGGCCAACCTAGTTCTAACATGTAACAATTTCACCTTTGACGACAAACACTACCTTCAGATCCGAGGCACAGCCATGGGTACAAGAATGGCACACCTTCCTATGCTAATCTGTTTATGGGCAAGCTCGAACACGATTTTCTTCAAACTCAGTCTTTGACCCCACTACTCTGGGTAAGAATCTTGGATGATATCCTGATACTATGGACACATGATGAAACCAGTATCAACACATTCCTAGAACAGCTGAACCAATTCCGTGTTGTACAGTTCACTTGGTCTATCTCTAACAAAACAGTCACATTCCTTGACGTGGACATCACCTTAAAAAGCAAAACTCTCACTACTTCCGTTCACATAAAACACATCAACCACATGCAGAATTTACACTACTCAAGTTCCCACCCTTACCATACCAAGAAAGCGATTCCTTTCTTCCTTGCCCTCAGAGGACAACGCCTGAATTCCACCACTTCTACGGCTGAAACGTATAACCAACGCCTCCAGGAGGCTCTAGTCAACCGAGGCTACCCATCTAATCATGTAACTAAACAAATTCGCCGTGCATCCTCACACATTCAACCCACTCAAACCTCCAACACTAATCCCAACCCGCCGTCGCCCAACCCAACGGCTATAATCACCAATTTCATCCTAAATTAACCAAGGTCAAACAAATACTACTCTCATTTCCACATTCTCCAATCTGACCCAGACAAGAGATCAGTATTCCCCACCAAACCGAGATTAGTTTATCAGCATCCCCTTAACATTAGAAACCTCTTGGTCCGTACGAATCCTTCCTCGAAACCACCCCAAACCGGCGCCCATGCATGCAAGAGACCCAGATGTAGGACTTGCTCCATTTTCATCACTTCTTCCACGGGCACTATCAATATTGGTAGTGGCCGGTACACCCTAAATCCCAAGGGTACATGCCACACGCCTAATGTTATGTTCATCCTAACCTGCAAGTTCTGTGATGTCTTTTATGTGAGGCGAAACAGGTGCTGCTCTCCACATTCGTATTAATAACCATCGTCACTTCTGTACTATCAACAAACCGGATGACCCAGTTTCCTTACACACCGAGTCTCACAACACCAATTTTGATCTATCTTTCCTGTTTGCTATAATCCATATTTTACCCCCTACGACCAGCACCTCAACACGCCGTCTGTGAGAAGGCGCCTATATTCATGGTTTAAACATGAAAATGTATCCTGGCCTTAACCTTCAATTGCTGTAAAAACACCCGTCTGCTCTGCATTTCCAACACTTTTCCTTTCCGAATTCCCTCCCGAACTTACACGCTGTACAGTTGCCAGTTTTTCCACACTCCGCAAATCCATGCGCTATATAACAGTCAACTGTTCTTCAAACTCTATGTGTCGTCCGCTACGTGGCGCCACTGTCGTTTTAATCTTTACTCTACTCACGTGTGTGTCTGTTACTCTCCGAGCAATAAGAAGGTGAAATTACCGAAATATTCAAGATTTCCGTAAGTGTTATTGTGTGTCTGTTCACCTATAGAACAACAAGCTGTAAGTAATCCTTTTTTTCTTATTATAATTTTACTTTAAATTTCCCTCCCGGCTTTCCTTTGTGTTATATATATATATAAGGTAAAATTATGACAGTGCGAGAGATTATTTTGAGGGTTTATCCTAATGATACGGGTTTTCGTAACATGTGCATTAATACATGCATATGTCACAGGGTTGCTTGGGTTTTCTTTCATGATTCCTACCAACAAAATATCCATTATGGATACTCTTTCATTTGTATATAACACATTTTTTATACATCATTCGATTGTCGAAATATTAATGTGTTGCCATGACTGCCATGACTTACTCTCCAACCCTCGTATATTCTAGATCTGAGTCTCCGCTTTAAATAATGTAACTTGTCAGTTCACTGCCAGGAATAATTCTTATGAACTGTATCTCAAAAAGTGATAGGGGAAGACACAGAAAATATTAATTTTGTCAGTAGGATTAGAAATACAGCGTAGTTTAGTTATGGTGAATAGTAATCTATGCCAAGACAATTGATATAAGTAATAGTAATCTATTTCGTGGCAAGTGCTGTTATACGTAATCTCATGGATTCTGTTGAGTATATAACGAGGATTTCGTTCGTAGGGATACCCATTCTAGTGTAGGTGTAACTGAAATCTGAGTTCTCATATTGTCACCTGTTCATCAGCTATCAAACTAATATGTGTATATTTATGAATTCTACCTCCATGCCATATCGGATCTAGTTTTTGAGAGCTAAAGTGATCCTCAGTACAATTTTTACATTTAAACTAAATCATCAGAACATAATGAAAGCAACAGTGAAGGGAATAAGAATCAACTTACTTTCTCATACTATTTTGCACAGCCTGCGTAACTGAAATTGATGCCTTCCGACGCTCCAGAAATTCCTTTGCCTTCCTGGCGTCTTCTTCTAATTCATGTGGCTGTAAGTCCCGCGTTTTTCGAAACTTCTTTCCTCCTTTCGTTGTCTTGAGTGTAGAGGGGCTACGTTTCTTTTCTTCTTTCTCTTTTTCTTCCGCTTTCGATGCGTCTAGACTGGAATCTATGACCCCTGAATCTACACCATTTTGACTCCGAGCAGACGATCGTCCTGAAAGTTCTAATTCCTCAGCTTCTTCGAGAGCATCTTTGGGATATCCGTTCTCGTCTATTAACTCTAATAATGGAATTCCATTTCCCTTTTCATCTTTCAAAATTTCTACGTCTTCTTTCTTTCGTCTTTTGCCAGATTTCTCCTTCTTTGCTTTAGATTTTTTCTTCGAAGCACTTATAACTCTTTCATCATCCCCACTTTTATAACCATCTTCGCTTTTTTCAATCTCATTTTCATTATAAGCTTCTTCAGGTACGTCTAATTTACTTTCATCTCCTTCTGCGATAGAAATTCTGCTACTCACTCCTTCTCTCCCATCTTCTTTCATAGAATTTCTACTACTATTTCTCTCTTTACTTCCTTCTCTTTCAACAGATTTTCGGCTACTCACTCGCTCTGTATTTTCCTGTTCTTCTCGGCTAGAGGACCTTTCTGCTCTTTCAGTTTCATCTATAAATTCATTTTCATCTCCTCGCACTTCTTCCTGTAATTCACTTTTAAGCTGTCTATCACCCTCATTATCCATTTCCTCCGCATCCCGTGTCATTTCTAAATTTTCTTCCCCATTGATTTCCGATTCTCGCGATTCTAAAGAAGTCTTTTCAGAGTCTAAGGTGGCAGTTTCACTTTGAACTTTATCCCCAGTTTCAATATCATTTTTCGTTGTACTTTCAGCACCTTCCTGTTTTCTTTGTTTCTGAGTAACCTTTGCACTTTTCTTTGTTTTCGCCTTCTTCTTTGTTTCCTGGTCTGTTTTCACTTCTTGTTTTGTCTTTTCGGTTTTAGCACTCTTTTGCTTAACAACTTTCTTTTTTCTTAATTTTACACTTCTTTCTCGCTTCACTTCTTTTCTCTTCTCCTTCGCCTCTGTTTCGCCTATTACCCAAGCAATTCCCTGTCTACTTTCATTCAATAAACTCGTTGCTTCAGAAGAACCACTTTCAATTGAAATACTAGGAGAAGGTTTCCCTTCTGATATAGCTTCTTTCTCCTGAGGGCTTTCACTTTTCTCCTCATCTTTCACTTCATGTTGTTGCACTAATTCACTTGCTACACTTTCAGCATCTTTTTCTTCTTTATTTTCTGCTACTTCTGCTATTTCTTCCTTTGATGCTTCTTTATTTTGTTCAGTTACATTCTCTGTCATATCTTGTTTCGATTGTTCTTGCTCTTTATCACACACGACACCTTCTTCTTCTTCTTCTTCTCCTTCTTCATGAACACTATCACGTACAACCTCGTCAGTTTCTTCCCTTTTCGCTTTTTGTTTTGAACTTGTATCCCTCTTCCTCTTTGAACTCCTTTTTCTTCTACTTTTACGTCGTTTCTCGTGTTCGTCGAACACATCGTCATAATCACTATCACTTTGTCCAGTCTCTTCTTCTTGTTCTCTACGCTTTGATCTCATTTTATACACTTTTTCACTGTGTCTTTTTCTATCACTACCCCTTCCCTTACTTTCTAGTTCACTATCTACTTCTTGATCCACTTCCGAATCACTAAATTCATCTTCACTTTTTCTAGTTCGTCTTTTTGTTCGATATTTTCCCTTTCTTCTTCTTCTTCTCCTACTAGCCACTTCTCTTTCCTCTTCCTCTTCTACAAATTCACTTTCCCCACTTTCCGTCCTTACTTTCCCATCCGCACGCCACTTTCTATGTTCTCGTTTTTTCTTCGTTTCTTCTACGCTCTCTTCCTCCTCTTCGTCGCCTCTATCCGTAAGGCGTCTAGTTTTGCTCCTTCGCTGCCTTCTGTCTTCCATACCCTCGATCGACTTCTCCAATTCCATCTCCATTTCCTGCCTTGCGACATCTATTCTTTCAACATGTTGAATGGCGCTATCTGGATCCTGAAAAATGGCACACAGGATTAAATTTTGAATTATTTTCCTCTCAGAGTGGAATAAATACAGTTTTGGACAAAATATCTGTCCCTGAGATCTATAACCGCTTAAGTCAAAAATTCTTGTTTTCGAGAGAGAAAAAAAAAAGTGGGGGGGAGAAAAGAAACTACTTCCTTTCCTCCCTTTCACATAGAATCTAAATGGACAAACTACATACCTACTTTTTTTACATTATTTAACATATTTAAAACAAGAATCATGAAACCATTATATGAGGACTTCCGAACAATGTACTTACGCGGTTCTAGCTCTCAGGTACAGATACATCAATGATATAATCTGATTACTTACATAAGCATATAGATGTAAACGAAAGGAGACAACAAAGCAGGCTAATTGTAACAATGTCAACTTAATATAGGAAAATATAATAACTCAGAGCAAACATGAGAAAGAGTATGTTGCATTGCAAAGCTCATTTACAACCACATTTATCTTCTTATTTCAATATATAGGGAAAAGATGTCCCATTTTAATCCCATCACTGAAAAAAAAGACAAAAAGTGTGCAATGGAACATGTACCGACAGAGGGAAGACACTCTTAAATGTGTAATGGAGTGATGCCACATGTACAATGTTGCCACCTAAGCAAAAACTTATTTTTTTCAAATGGGATGAAGGTTCAATACTTTCGGAGGTGAGAGTATGAGTCATGATAAACAAATAGTTTATATGAATATGGGTCGAATTCTGTTTCGTTTTGGAGATACAGTAATTCCAACTTGGAACGCCTAACATGCGAAGAAAATGAATAATTCTCAATAAATCAGAAACGACTCATTGAATGAAAATTTCGTTTGCAGTAATTTGTATGTAATAACATGGTAGATATCAGGATTGAAAACACGATATCACCAGATTGTCAGTGTTGACAACCCGGTATAGCGTTTAAATTTTTTAAATGGCACTACTTTGTATTATTAGCTATTTTTCATTCTCTAATGATGATAAACAACATACATAAAGCACAGATCGCAGTGTTGCAAACTGTGGATGAAATATATTAGGGAAATGCGTAGTTCTCATACGATCGCGAAAACCTTTCTGTCTTATCCACAGTTTGCAACACTGCGATTTGTGCTTTATGTATGTTGTTTATCATCATTAGAGAATGCAAAATAGCTAATAATACAGGGTGATTACAAAGGATTCATCGGGTTTCGTGAGTTTATGGAAAAAATACTAATACACTTACAGTGAAATAACATACCTCAAAATAATCAGAAACTATCCAAGTTTCGATGGGTAATTTCTCATACATGTAACTTTCACGATTAGCGACAGATGGGAGCATCATCACAAATGCTCTATGTGGCTTCCTTTGGTCACAATACAGACATATAAGCAGTAGTCCAATTCGGCCCAAACGCGTTCTAACATAGCGGATGCAGGATTGGTGGTTGTCAATGCGTGTGTGATGCGTTCCATGAGTTCAGTAATATTGGATGGTAGTGGTGGCACAAACACTAAGTCCCTCACATACCCCCAAAGGAAGAAGTCACTAACCGTGAGATCGGGAGATCTAGGGGCCCATGTGAAAAGTGCACGGTCGCCAGGAGCACAACACCCAATCTAACGATGCGGTAATGTTTTGTTTAAGTACCGGCGCACCTCAATATGCCAATTAGGTGGTGCTTCGTCTAATTGCAGTATGAAGTCATTGAAATCTTTTGTCACCTGTGGTAGCAACCAAAGCTGCTGCGTATCAAGGATTGATAAACTTGTCACAGACGCCATTTTCACAGTAGCTGCCATCTGTCGCTAGTCGTGAAAGTTACATGTATGAGAAATTACACGTTAAAACTTGGACAGGTTCTGATTATTTTTAGGTATGTTGCTTTAAGTGTATTAGTCTTTTCTTAATAAACTCACGAAAACCGATGAATCGTTTGTAATCACCCTGTATTATTAGCTATTTTGCATTCTCTAATGATGATAAACAACATACATAAAGCACAAATCGCAATGTTGCAAACTGTGAATAAGACAGAAACGTTTTCGCGATCGTATGAGAATTACGCATTTCCCTAGTATATTTCATCCACAGTTTGCAACACTGCGATATGTGCTTTATGTATGTTGTTTATCATCATTAGGGAATGAAAAATAGCTAATAATACAACGTAGTGCCATTTGAAAATTTAAACGCTATACCGGGTTGCCAATACTGACAATCTGGTGATATCGTGTTTTCAATTCTGATACCTACCATGTTGTTACATACAAATTACTGCAAATGAAATTTTCATTCAATGAGTCGTTTCTGATTTATTGAGAATTATTCATTTTCTTCGCATGTTAGGCGTTCCAAATTGGAATTACTGTGTCTCCAAAACGAAGCAGAATTCGACCCATGTTCATATAAACTTTTTTGTTTATCTTTACTCATACTATCATCTCCGAAAGTATTGAACCTTCATCCCATTTAAAAAGATATAAGTTTGTGTTGAGGTGGCAACACTGTGCATGTGGCATCACTCCATCGCACATGAAAGGCGAGATATCTTTGAATAGAGAAAAAAAGAAATATATACATATATATTTGAGAGTAATGAAAATGGGAATGATACAGTGCCACTCTTATGAAACTAGAACACAGAAAATTTTAGAATTCCATCATGAAACAATACAGATATAAAGGAACAGCCAAATGGGATTAATATACAGATATAATGCAAACTTTCACCAATTCTGAATTCCATGCTAAATATGCTTTCAAGAAGGAAATAATAAAAATATTAATAAAATATTGCTTTTATTCATTTACTGCATGCATGCGTTTAAGCAAAAAATTACACAAATTTCCCTAAATATACATTATCATAGTAACAGTTCTCAAATGAATGGTATGAGCTTATACGAATAGCGAATTGAATGATGCTGAAGTACCATTGATCATATATCTAATTATTACAGAATTTCTATTATTTTTCAATTATATATTCAATTATTTTTCAATTATATATTCAATTATTTTTCAATAAATTATTCAATTATTTTTCAATTATATATTCAATTATTTTTCAATTATATATTCAATTATTTTTCAATTATATATTCAATTATTTTTAATTATATATTCAATTATTTTTCAATTATATATTCAATTATTTTTCAATTATATATTCAATTATTTTTCAATTATATATTCAATTATTTTTAATTATATATTCAATTATTTTTCAATTATATATTCAATTATTTTTCAATTATATTTTCCCTGAGCAATTGTCAAATATTCACCAATTTTCTTGTGATATTAACTCACTTCTGCTTTTAAAATAGCCTTCATTAAAAATCTTCGAGTGCATGTGTAAAGTGATGGTTGCAAATAGTATGCAGAAACGAATAAAAAAAATAGCTTTTTTTTTTTTACTGACAAATAACTTCGCAACGAGTCACGAGAGAATAATGTTAAAACGCATATGCGAAACTCTTGATACTCATAGCAACCACTGCCTTTCAAAGTACTCTTCTCGCTTTTGTAGGGAAACTATTGCACAGTAAAAATCATCTAATTTCGTTTTCTTTTTTTTACAATTTAGTGTTGAGTTCCTTTGTATGGTTAATTACTAAATTTAAAACTAACAGATCTAATAAATGGTTTGATTAAAGGAAAAATCGTTAGTTTTTAAATTTCCTATCAAGAACTTGACTTGATCAACACAACCGTATTTAGGTACTGGACTAAGAAAATAACGGATAGGTTATTTACTAGCCCACAAATACAATGTTTACAACACTTTGTGTACCTTACATTTTTTATCCCTCTTGTTTGCTTTCTCTCACTCGTTTTAGTGACAAGTATGGAAGCAAGTTGTACCTGACCAGTTCTGTTGCTGAGCAGGTCTCCTGGTGTTTCTCCTACAGGACTGCTAACTCCGGACATCGGAACACGAGGCGACGCACCAGCAACAGATGATTCTGGCATAGCAAAGCCTTCTGGAGTGCTGACGCGATCGGAAGAAACACTTGCTTGACTCTCCGAGACAATCCTGTAAAGAGAGAATGTATGATGAAGTATTTAAAAGCAATGTAAATAATACAAAAAAGACTCTGAACTTGCAGTATTAAGGCTAGTATGCGATTCCCCAAGATGGTATCGTTCCATTGTTGCGAGATTCTTGTGTGGCTATATTTTTTGTGATCAAGTTAGTGTTAATAAGACCAAAATAATACTACTAATATCTATGCACTATTATTATTACTTTTAGTTTTATCTTTTGAGTGTTTCAGTTCAACCCCCATCAAACTGTTCTAGTTACTGGCCGAGATTTTTTAATAATATAAATGAACGTAACTTTCAGTTAGGTTAGGGCATTCAAAAGATAGCTTATCTTTAGCGCCTTAATCGTATTAACAGCAATCGCAATCATACTAGGGACAAATACTCAATTTCAAAATATATGTTTATTGTATTCATGTATGTAGAGCAAAATGTAAATCATAACGATAAATACCCTCTGCATTCAATGGTTCACAACATTTGTTTTCTATAGATATACACGTTTCATCATATGTATCAGATCATAAACAGCACAAAACTCATTGTGGTTGTAATTCAAATATACATTCAAATATTGCCTTCAAGTATTTGTGAACTTTGAGTAACGATACAAGTTCTCTAGACATATTCATGTTAAAATATCAATCTTAAATTACAATAATGTCTAATCGACATTTCCATCAGTCAGAGCATCAAAGAATCGTAATTCCTGTATTTCTGTTAAATCTTAACAAATCTGAACATGCATTTTGAACTAAAATGATTCTCAATTTCTTTCTAGTAACTTTCTCATTGTTATGTTCATTACAAATATAACAGTTAGCTTAATCTGTATAATAGTCAATATTATGTATTGCAGTAAGTAAATTCCAAATGGTTATGTAACGTCTCTCACTGTGATGCACTGTTATACACGTTTATTTAACTTCTCTTTACTTTCACAAACAGTCAATATAAATTCAGTATTTATAGAGGTTCGGTGCTTATATCAATCTCTATCTCACTTTCAGTATCGCTACTGTAGACTTTATGGTGTTTATGGGCTGTGCAAAGATTCTAGTCGCAGCATAGACCACCGATGACGTTATGTAACTGATTTGTATCTCTGCCACACTTTGTGCCTCAAACGACATACATGATCACTTTTAGAAGCAGAATTCCTTCTTACCCTATGTTTCTTACAGGCAGCCGTACACAGTAATAACATTCTGAATACAGGTTTATCGCTCACAAGTATCTCTCAGATCCGACAGTCAATTAAAGAATTAAATAATCTGTTTACCCAGATAGCAGAGAATGTTCTGCAAAATTGCTTTATACTTCGCATCGTTTGTGTACACAAATTTATGATGGCTAATTTGTTGCCACTTAATATTGTTTACAACGGCAATGATCTGCAATTGCAACTTTCTTTCATGTACCCCAGTAAATTTGACGTACTACAACTATCGCCACTTCAGTAACAATGCTATGGTGTATTCTATTTTTAATCCTTTATCTTCAGCTTCATCAGTCATTGTTACCTAGGTTGGTTGCTTTCGTTTCCCTGCGCAGTGAAGTAGAAAACCTAATTATAAGCGGATGTAGCTCAGTTGGTAAAGCGCTGGTTTGGCATTCGCGAAATCATGAGTTCAGTACCAATGGCCGACCATCCCGACAAGTTCATCTTTTTCCTGTCACACCAGGCAAATCAACTCTTGCAGATTTCTTCCAACAACCTTTCTCCTAGCCAATCCCGGTTTGAACTATAGATGCTTAAAAGTTATTTTTTTTTTTTTATTCAATTTGTATCACTCATATCATCAGTTTTGTCCATGTTCTGGTTCCCCATAGATGAACATTTTGCTCTGACTTCACTCAACCTCACGTTCCAGTATAGACTTCGGCTTCAACCTCTACTCACTCTCACCATCTGGTCCAGATCTGGTTATCAGTTCTCACCCTCTGTCTCGAAGTTGGCCATCGCCCTCATCCCCCTTGCACCAGTGGAGGGTCCAGGATTTTTTGAGAGGGTGCAGGTGGAATAAACTAAATAAATTTTTGATATTTTCCTGCTTAGTGAATTTTTAAAGTATTACCTTATCATATTTTCTCTCATATCACTCAGTTTTACGATGGCATATGAAATCGCTATTCCCCAAAATTGACATTTCTAGATCAATTGAGGCGTGACTGTAAAACTAGCCTTATTCATGATAATGAATTTTACAGGAACCGAAAAAAAATTTAATTTACTTATTTTTCTTGCTCACTACACAAGACTTTGTTTATTTTTGACTCTTTAGAATTGATGAAGTGTTTGTTAATGAACAAAAAGGAAAAATACAAAACTCGTCAGTTTTCACGCATTATTTTCTATTTCCTCTTGCAGGCAGAGAGCATGATTACTGTCCATCTTGCACCTTAACTTTTATAATATTGGCAATAGTAACTGAAAACCTAACTAACTCAATGGATTACGGAACTCTCAAGTTCGTTGCCGCAGTAACAAATGTTGGCCATTACATTTAATTCTGGGCAACATCAAGCCAGTTTTCATCATGAACATCTATAACTCGAAAATCTCTTCTAATATTGTCATTCCAACGACGTCTCGGGCTTCTCAACAACCTCTTTCCCCCCTGCTTCCCTACCACGATAATGTAATCCTCGTTTTTTTCCCGTTTGAGCAATACGACCTGCCGAGCAGTCGTGATTTCACTATTCTTATAACGTCGAGTGAATCATACAGTCTGTGAAGTTCATTATGCAGTCTCCTCCATTCTTCGGTCATTTCGGCCGGTATATCTTCCTTAAATCCTTATTTTCAGATCACTCAATTTATGTTTATTTGCCAGAATCCTACTCCAACTTTCGCAACCATAAAGTATTACCAGAAGAATAACGGTTCTGTATATTTTCAGTTTTAGCTTGATGCTTTTAGCTTTTACCTTTCAACTTATAAGCTTCTTTCTTTTAGCTTTCAATTTTAACTTTGATTTTTTTGATAACTGACAACCATTCTGCTAATATAAAGTACAGCAGAATAAGAGAAGCTGACAGGTTCAAAACCATACTAGTCACATGACAATACCCATAATTCTAACAGCCAATGAGCCCTATGATTAGTCGGAGTGAATAAGGCAAGTTTTGAAGCGGAACAGTGTAGAAATATATCAAGTTTTGCACCGGCAAGCTATAAATTCATTCCTCATTTATAATCAGTTTTAAATAAAATTAATATAATTTTCGAAAAGAGCATGTTAAACACTATGGATTCCAACTTGCAACTCAATTTAGAGGAAAAGTGGATAAGGCGAGTTTGCAATTCACGCCTTAATTAACTTGTCCGGAAACAAATCGAAGCTTTCTCTATGATTAATTGTTAAAATCAGGTTATAAAAAATAATTATTTTTGCTTCAGGAGGGGTGTGTGCCCTCTGTGTCCGCTCTTTAAATCCGTCACTGCCTTGCATTCCACTGCTCTCACCCTCTAGCACAAAAATTCACTGTCGCTCTCCATTCACACCTCACCCTGCCGAATGTAGGGTGAGGGCTAACCTCCGGAGTTGGACTACCTTTGTTCCCGACCTTATTTCAAATATCATATGAAATCAATTAAACACTAATTCCAGTAACTACAGCGCTTTGGCTACATATTGACATAGTAAGAAATTTAATAACAACAAATGTTACTTCTAGCATGATGTGTGACCAAATGCAAATTTTTAGAGGAACCCAAAATTTTCTCAATTGAAATTATATATATATATATATATATATATATATAATTGAAGCACATTGATGAACACGGTAATTAATTTATTGGGAAAATATCTTACCTTCGTATACCTCGTTGATTAGCATTCTTGTCGTTTAGCTTACTGGAGGGTACTCCTCCGTGTAGTTGCAGGTACTTGGCACATCCACGGTTACCCCTATACAAGGCAGCATCCAGAGGCGTCATCATCTGACCCTTACTGTTTCTCATCAACGGATTGACCAGAGCTTGACTATCGATGAGAATCTGCGTCAGAAAGAAAAGCAGTGTTAAAAAAAAAAGGAATACAGTTTCTTTTTAAGGGACGTTATGAACATATTATCAGCAGAATGTTTTCAAACTATGCTGGAACATTTAAATAGTAATTTTTAGTATTATTTTCATTCACTCTTTTTCTATTTTGTTCTTGCAATCTTTGCTCTTATTCTCTGTTCATATCCTTCTTTGTTCTTATTTTGTTCTTCTTTGCAATCTTATTTAATTGATTTTCTTCCACTTTCTTCTTTTTCTTAATTTTACTCCATTAGACTTCCCGCCGTATCTTCCCAGATTACGTAAAAATTTCAAGGAAATTTTCGTTACACTTTACAATGATTGCGTACATAAATTTGTGATGGTGACTTCGTTTCAACTATATTTCGTTTGCCCTAGCAAAGATGATGTAACTTCAAGTACCGCCCTGGCAGTAATAGCGTTATGACGTAATATTTTGTTCATAATTCTTTGTTTTTCGATTCAACCATCATCGTTACTTTTGTTTTCTTTCTGTTTCGCAGTGAAGTTTCTGAATTGTAGTGAGTATAGAAAAGTGTGCTAACCACTTTGTTTTGTATCATTCACCAAGTTTGTTTTGTTCGTATTTATGTTCAGTCTATCCCGCAATTGGATAATGCATCACGACAGTCGCAGTTTAGTAGACAATGGTAAGTGGTGATGCCGCTGTCCAATAACTAAAATATCACAATATAAGGTCCAGCCAGACTTCAGACTGGGATACCCCTATTCCAATCCGCTTCCTCGGTGTTTAGAAACTACTTTCATTAGGATTTGAGTTGGCCCAAACTTCAAAGCTAATTACAAAAATTCAGTACCAGGACTTGCGAAAGTTCCGTTTACTTTCGACAGTTTCTTCTAATATTATATGGAGATTGACATAATTTTTCTTTCCTATCTGACATGAGTATTCTTATGTTGCTCTACAATTCTTCATTTTCCACTTTTGCCCATTTTATACCTCTTCTTTTTACATCCCTCTTTATTTCAGCTCTTCATGTCGTTCTAGGTCTTCTTTATTTTACGCACTACACTACCTTCTCATATTCTCTGAACTCTTATGCTGTTCACTTCTATTTTTGCACTCCCAAAATAGCTATTTGCGCACTTCTATTATGGCTTCCTTCTCCCAAATGACGTCCTGGCAGAATATAGCGATTTCTTTGTGGTAAATAGTTGGTACTAGAAGTGCGCTAGTAGTATTCGGGGACCAACTACTTAGCATAACTTAGACAGGTTAATAAGCTGTTATAAAGTAAGGGGGCATCGAGAGTGCTACAGAGATAGAGCTGTGTGCTTAGAACTGCTTACTTCTACAGTTATTCAGTTCCTAAAAATAAAATGCATTTGTCTCGGGATTGAAATACAGGGAGTCGACTGTGTAGAGAACTATTTAATATAACTAATTGACATAATAAATGGGATAATATCTCGGGCACGAACGCAAATATGAGACTTTACCTAATGATCACTGAATAATACATTGCAATAATTGAAGCTAATTAAATCCATAGTCAAAGAGTGGTTTCCAACTCACCCACAAATTAGTTGATAGAAGAACAATAGTCTTTGAAAGTAGAATGAGATGAGTATGTTTAGATGTAATCATGTAGGCTTTGCTCAGAGCTGAATTTGGTCACTTGCATTTCCAGGCAGGTTGAGCGTCAATAACTAGAGCAAGGTGAGCCAGAGCTCAATTGGGTCATCTGATCCAAGTCGAACGGTGAAAAGTCAAGCACCAACAGTAGACGAGCTGTCACGAGCCGGCACAAGCTGTCACGAGCCGGCACAAGCTGTCACAAGCCAAGAGGTATCGAATGTCCGGTTTTTATACAAAACCCGTTCTCTCTGTTCTTTATGGTTATATCAATCTCAGCCAATCACAGATCACTGTAACCGCCCATCAGCGCGCAGTAGTCTCCTAAACGCCAATCAAAACCGAGTTGGACTTTGGTTTTGCTGTTCTTTCATGATCTTTGTACTGCTGTGCAACGTGACCTTTGAACTGCTGCGTAAGTTGACCTTTGAACTGCTGTGTGAGGCTAACCTATGTCAGACCAATGTTCAAGGGTCTCACTTTGCTCTTGATGTAACCTGATACTCCACTGCACTATTTCATCTCATATGTTAAAATATATAATTATATTTCTTGATATACTAACTCTTGTTGGAAAACCAATCTTACTTTAAAAACCTAAAACAATAATATTTCTTTTAAGACTTAAATGGATTTTCATGGTACTTGATTCGTGCCTTATTACCTACAAATTAAAAACATTTTTATTTTTATTTTATATTTACATAAATAGATATTTGAAGTAATAGACCTCACTTGACACAAAGCTTCTCTTTTCCTATTCGGTCTCGTCTCGATTTTTCCTCTATACTTCTTAAGAATTGGATATATCATGTTCGAGTTCTGCCCTGATCACTTTCTGTTAAAGCCCATGTTTCTGACTATCCGTACATAATATGTCCTGTATAATAGCTATTTCAGTTTGCTTTGTATATTCTTATGCCATAGTAGAAGTTTCACTCTTTGATATAATTTCTCATCTTTCTCCTAACTGTATGTTCTTTCGTGTTCCAGTATCTCTGCATCAAGATGTTTGTAGCTATTTACCTGCTCCAGTTCCTTTTCTCCCAATTCGAGCTTCCTATTGCCCGTTTTATTAAGTTGTTACCTATTCACTTCAGCTTTTCTTTTACAAATTTCAGCCAATATTCTTCCGTTGCTGATTTCCACGCGTCAATCGTTCTGTCTCTGCACTTCCTCTTCTGATTTTCTTAATATTATTACATAGTCTTAGTATCATTACTTTTCTTCCTTCTGTGTTTATCTTATATTCTTTGCCTCCCCTTAATTACACTAAATAAAGTCGGAGATACTACTGCCACCTTGCTTAAGTCCTCTTCTTACAACGATCATTCCAAAAGTCTGCATATTGCACATAGCGACTAAAAGGATTACGCTATCATTCCAAGAATTATGTCAGTTGTGAATTAGACATTAATGGAGATGGCTGCATTCCTTTTTTTGTACTGAGTTATTTCTAATTTATGAAACAAGACTGTGAAATGAAAGATAAAAAAAATCATTAAAAAAGGATTCTTTTAAAAAACGCGCTTTTTAAGATGGACTAAAAAGTAAAAAATAATACATTGAATTAATCTTATGAATCGGAAAATAAAAGCGTGGGTGCTCTTAAATATTATGATTTTATGATAAGGTAAGCAAGAGAACCCACTCTTTTATTTTCCGATTCATAAGATTAATTCAATTTATTATATTTTACTTTTTAAAAATGCGTCCATCTTAAAAATGTGTGTTTTTTTCAAAAATCCTTTTTAATTAATTTTTTGTATATAATAGCCCTATTGATAGCTGGTAAAAAATTAAGTTAAAGCTCTCCGAAAACTGGATATATTGTTCTCCATCATTTGTAACAGGGAAACTTATCGAGATGAATATTAAACACCCTGCGAGAAAGGCAACCCAAATATCACGAAATTGTTGCGGCGTTGCGTGCATTTAAGTATAATTTCGAATTATTTTAATTAATTAATTACAGTTAACTGGATTACTTTGTCGTATATCTAATGATTGAATATTGTATTGTCTTTGGAAGCAAGCAAGTTTACAAAATTTCAAAGAAATCGGATGATAGGAAGTGAGTTTAAGATCGATTGCAAAATCTGTACAGAGCAGACAGACAAGAAAGCGAGTTAATTTGTACCAAACACATAGACAAGAAAGCGAGTTAATAAAAACGTGTTAAAATAATTCATATCAGTGCTCTCATATCAACCCAGAGGTCGCACATTAAAATTGAAACTTTGTGGAGGAAAAATGTCACTTATATTTATAATTTTTTCGTATATTTTGTCATAAAGATACGACGTTCCTAGTACAGTGTCTCAGTGGACCTCTTGCTTATGTGATTATCCGGTAAGCATCCTGGATAATTCAAGAAGATGAAGGCGAGGTACAGCAACGGAACATAGCGACTCCTTAGCACCAGTCCCGTACTAGTTTTCTCTGTCCATTTTCTCTCCTATTATATGAAAATGCTCGTGCGAAACGTTGCCTCTTTCCTATTGTGTTTGTGATGTTTGTGTACCCCTGTCTTGTTATTCGATAACGTAAGTAACTTTTTTTGTACCTTTTTGCCATCTTAATATATATTTATTAATGAATCTGTCTGGTGCTTTCTTGTGGCAACTTTTAAATGTAGATTTAGGTTGCCATCACGTACGTAATCCTTTTTACTAAATCTCATTAACTTCTTTCCTAAGATATATTTTTCTGCTGCAGAAGTGCATATGCAGCAAAGATGAGATAAACAACTTGAAGGTCTCTGGATAGAAAAATAGTTCACATACTCAGCAGAACATCTTTGTAAATACAGTAGGGTAGGACAAGACACAGGAAAACAAGGAAATGGGAGTTCAATAACATCCAGAGAGAAGAGGACATTTAGAAAGTGAATAGTGACAACAGGAGGTTTTGACAACTTGGTATCTAGTTGAAACTTACAAGGGACCATTACGATTTTGTGAATTTGATTTCTAAAAATGTTTAGCACCATTCGATAGGGCATCCAAAGAGACCCCGAAAATAAAGATTCTCATTTCTCTGCATCCCTATTTAGGTTCCGCAGACAAAAATCCCTGTTTTTCGGTGTTTCTTTAGATAACCTATCGAATGGTGCTAATCATTTTCAGCGTCCCTTGGTAATTATTTAGTGTGTCCGAATTTTCTAGCTACTATATACTATAAGTCAATTTATAGTATTCGTTTGCCAACCTTACAAGGTATTAACTGAACATGCATTAAATAAAAAATAAAGTTCATTCTCGAAGTTACCTTGGTTTAATACTACTAATATTTAAATTGTACGTGTTTGAATTTTCAATAATTTTAAAGTATTTATGTGTTTGTTTTAGATGAGTCTGATTTCCTAATGGCATGCACGAATTTAGTGTTTATGTATAAATGAATACTTAGAGCAACGCCAAGGCTAACATCTAGGGTTGCCAGGTTTATAGAATGTCAATACGGGACAGGTCACAACAGTTAACTCAAGGAAACTTTCTGAAATGTATTGTTGTATTCTAAGCATATATAATATGATAATTAACTAACTGGTATATATTTAAATTTGCATACACTATTTATTTTACTTTTTTTACATGAACTATGATCAAAATTAGGGGAAACTTGAATTTCTGATTTTATCAGAGTACCTGAATATTTATTCCTATTATCTCTTGATGTCTTTTAAGAATTTAAGGAACTCTCTCTCTCAACAAATACGTTTGAATCAGGAATGCTCAGAACATAAGATATTAACATCAGTATATTTGGAAAAGCATCTAAATTAACTTTAGAGAATAAAATCA